>SAYR01031483.1:430366-441919 GCA_004382745.1 Argopecten irradians irradians
GGTACACTGTGGGTGACTGCGTTGAGTATCGATCTCTTTGAAAACTTTAAATGAAGTCACTACAGGCCGGTGATTGGTCAGGGTTTTTCTCCAGAACTGTCCACAGTTTAACCAAGTGATAGACCAGGGATGGGAATAACATCAGTGATAGTAACCCTGGAGTAATATCGAGTATGAGTTGCAGAAGGTTGCTTGATAAGGCAATAAATACTGAATTTCCTGTTTTAAGATGGCGAGTGTCCAAACTACATGTTTATTTGTTTGTTGATAATCGAATTTCCTATTGCTGGATGGCGATTGTCTTTAACAAAATGCATATTGTCTTTCTCTTTCAGTATGGCGGCTTCATGGTTATCTTACTGTTAATTGAGCTCATCTTTTACGGCATGCTCACAGACAGTTCGGTAGGAATCGTTTACATCATTTGTCCCCCTTTTGAATAAAACAATTCTATCACATTGCAATATATACAGGCGCCATTAATTAACCATAATGCATTGCTTTTAATGTATAACACTAAGTATTTATCATTAATTAAAAAAAAAAATGTTGACACATGACATATACATACAGAATAATATGGAAGGAGATGAAAACATGATGTCACAGACACTCTAGCTACATCAAGAGTTGTTTTTCTTATATCTAACTCAATGCATTTACTGTAGTTTATAGTATTGATACAATTTGATTTGTTAATCCGTAATGTTAGATAATTGTTAATTATTATGCTTGCGTGCACTGATTAGACTATTTGTCGCTGAATGATCTACCAGATAAAATGAAATTTTAATCTTTTTTTCATCCACAAGATTATACTGTGATTTAAACTATTGCTAATTACAGCTTGGCGACACTATGAACGACACTCGGGCTAGTTTTTGTTGTAGCTTGGTGTAATAGTAGAATTATTGCCATTTTAATTTAAACGCTTGCTGCCTGAGACAAAGAACAAGAACAGGCTACCACGGATATGCAAGAAAGGGAAATTATTGTATGCGTTTCGGACACCATCAATAGACAAGAAAAGGATTACCTTAAGCATTAGGAAGGACCATCCAATACTGTTGTCGTCTGTCTCGTATACGCCTCCATAATTCTTAAACGAACTGTACATTGATGCCTGAATGGACGTCTTCAATGGTATCTTGTCGTTCATAGTGTCGCCAAGCTGTAATTAGCATCATAGTTTATCATCAGTATAATCTTGTGGATGAAAAAACGATTAAAATTTCATTTTATCTGGTAGATCATTCAGCGACAAATAGTCTAATCAGTGCACGCAAGCATAAATTAACATTATCTAACATTACGGATTAACAAATCAAATTGTATCAATACTATAAACTACAGTAAATGCATTGAGTTAGATATAAGAAAAACAACTCTTGATGTAGCTAGAGTGTCTGTGACACATGTTTTCATCTCCTTCCATATTATTCTGTATGGATATGCATGTGTCAACAATTTTTTTTTTAATTAATGATAAATACTTAGTGTTATACATTAAAAGCAATGCATTATGGTTAATTAATGGCGCCTGTATATATTGCAATGTGATAGAATTGTTTTATTCAAAAGGGGGACAAATGATGTAAACGATTCCTACCGAACTGTCTGTGAGCATGCCGTAAAAGATGAGCTCAATTAACAGTAAGATAACCATGAAGCCGCCATACTGAAAGAGAAAGACAATATGCATTTTGTTAAAGACAATCGCCATCCAGCAATAGGAAATTCGATTATCAACAAACAAATAAACATGTAGTTTGGACACTCGCCATCTTAAAACAGGAAATTCAGTATTTATTGCCTTATCAAGCAACCTTCTGCAACTCATACTCGATATTACTCCAGGGTTACTATCACTGATGTTATTCCCATCCCTGGTCTATCACTTGGTTAAACTGTGGACAGTTCTGGAGAAAAACCCTGACCAATCACCGGCCTGTAGTGACTTCATTTAAAGTTTTCAAAGAGATCGATACTCAACGCAGTCACCCACAGTGTACCATATACAATTCCTTTGATGTGCATCGAAATATCAAATTACTTGCGCTTTCTGTTGCATCCAGCTTTACTTTAAGATAGCCCATGGGTGGATATAACGTCAGTGATATTAACCCATGGAGTATCAATGATGTCTGACACTGGATGGACGTTTTACAGTATACGATTTTCATGGTGATTCCCATAATTATGTGTTCCATACTCACCAACAATAAGCCCCCGCTGCTTTTCTTCGCCCCCATGATGAGGCCTATCATAGATATTATCAACATAAGACCTCCTCCGATCCACATCGCCATGAAGAAAGTGCTAAATATATCAGCGTCCCGGATATGCCAGGCGCTGATGGGCCCGGTGTTTATGACAGGGGTGTACCTGGATACGATCGAGACAAGAAGGGCCTTCTCAGTCCGCTCATAGTTGTTACCAAGGTCATTATCATCTGGACTCACGTGCAAGTCACTCGCTAACCCGATCAGGAACAACCCGAAAATCTGAAATTATAATAACCCGAATAACATAATCTAAAATTTGGACATTGATGTGCATTGCAAGCTAACTGGATAGTGTTCAAGAAAGGAGATGATTGATCAGCGATATACAATGACATGAACAACAAACGAAATGCTTCCTTAAAAGTGTTATAACTATCTTTTTATTTGTTTTCATACTATATCCGATGTTCTGATTGGCAGATCCTTTTTCATCATATACTTTGAAGAAAAGATCCGAGAAAGGCGCGAAAAACCGACGTTATCATGACGTCACAATAGAGCCGTCGACGTTGCGTATTGATTTATAAAAAACAATCCATTGGAAAATCAATGGAATCGTACATATTTTATATTATTAAACAGTCTGAAAAATTAACTATAAGCATTGATGTAACTATTTTTAACTTCAGCGGGTTAGGAAATAAATTGTGTTTGCTAGCTTTTGTGAGAATCCACTAGAACTACGCGGATTCACACAGTTTGCAAATAAAATTTTATCACAGATATTATCAACAAATTCTTACCATTTGTTTAATGGTAACCATGACAATTATTGAAATCAAACACATCAAGTACAACCATACCATTATGAAATGTTTCGAGGCAAAAAGCACCAAATAAGGTTAATATTCTAAAATATTTAAGCATTGATGTCACTATTTTTTAAATTCATTTAAGCATTGAAGTCACTATTTCTTAATTTCATCGAGGTATGAAAGAAATTCACACAGTTTGCAAACAAAATTTATTTCATACCCCAATGAAAATAAAAAAAATGGTAACTTCAATGCTTATAATGAATTTTCCAGGCTACTTTATAAAATGAAATACGTCTATACGTACGATTCCATTGATTTTTTCCAAGGGATTATTTTTTCCAAATCAATACGCAACGTCAATTTTTCTATTGTGACGTCACGATAACGCCGGGTTGCCGCACCATTCTCGGATTGTTTTTTCATCGTGGAATGAAAAAAATGAATAGGCCACTCAGGAAGTCAGAAACGAAGAGAGAAACGAGGATTCACACAGTTTGCAAATAAAATTCGATGTGCTTGATTTCAATAATTGTCATGGTTACCATTAAACACCGCCGAGTACTCTAAAATTCCATTCCTTTAATTTGCTAAATATTAGTACCTATATTACACCTTCGACGTATACGCATAGGCAACATTTAAAGCAATATTGACTGAGCAAAACCCTTTATTTTTATTTTACACCTACCAATCCAGCAGCATTGAAAACGACCAGAACAATACGTGAAATTCCTCCGCAAACGCCGAGAAAGGACGCCATGGTCGCTACTAAAAGTCCAATACCGTCTTACATAGTTCTTGTTAACCTTAAAAAAGAAAAGTAAGTTAGAAAATATTGATAACGATATTTGGTTCTATTTGCTGTCAAAATATTTGGCAAACTTGGCATACGCAGTTTGAAAAAAAAATATGACAAGTGTGAAAAATATTTCGCAAATTCATAACGTTTCTTCATTTCCTCCTTCACTGTAAACTGAAGTCGTAAAGTAGTGTTGTCATATTAGACTATTTTTTTATAATTTGATTATTTTTTTTCCAATCAATTTTATGAATACATGAACATATATTGACATGCAAACTCACTCACTGTCATTCCCCAATCAATATTATAAGTACTTTGAGTTATATTCACATGTAAACTCACTCGCTCACTATCATTCGTCATTATCTTTATAGCAATATATATACGTATACATACATACTTGGTACACAACATATACACCTTCTCACACACCATCACACACTTGCACACCATCTCGCACACCTACATACACATATTAACTAATAGACATGTGATACAAATACAGACAGAAAGACATACAATAGAGACAGGCACAGAGACATAGATAGACAAAAAGATAAAAAAAAGATAGAGAAAAAGAGAGAGAAGGGGGATTGATTTGATTTAAACATAGTTTATTTGTAAATTCATACACAAAAAGGATTGGGCACAAGTTCACAAACTTATATTAAGCCCGCTCCAATTATTATCTATTATATACAACAACAAACGGATGACCTTAACAATATACAAATATATATACAGAGAGAGAGAGGGGGGGGGAGGAGAGACTTATTAGCATATACAACATATATATATATATATATATTTAATATAGTAGATGGTCCATCCCGGCTCAGGTGACAATCAAGGGGGATGGAATAATGATTATCATTACAGACTACTAAAATTTAAGTAAAAAAGCAAATGTTTTTTCAAAGCCTAGGAGACAAAATATGTCAAAATATATGAGAGAGAGAAACAGAGAGGAGAAAGAAAATAAATTAATTATACATTAATTATAGCAAAACAAGTTTTTCCCGTTTTTGCCATTCCTTTTGAAATTTCTCTACATAAGCATTACCTTTGTTATAAGCCAAACATTTTTGAACATTATGATAGTCTTGAATAGCATTAAAGGGACAATTCAATCTTAGAGAACATTAAGATTTGTACATATATCGGGGGAAAAACCAGTTCTAATGGAAATTAGATCAGTGATCATGATATGCCTGAGAAGCCCATCAAACTCGCTCGCTGTCCGCCATTACACATTGTGGTCGAACTTCTTGTATGCCGAACCTTGTCCTTTGCTCGTAGAGTAATGCAACTTTTGTCTAGAACTGCTCAAATCGCTCTGACAGTAGTGGTTTACATTATTAGGTGAATTGTCTTGCCTAAAAATCATTTTATTACCTCCTTAGTGGTTATGTAGTTCATTTGTTTAACATGCGTGACTTTGGCTCGGATATGAGTAAAGAGTACATACTGTACCTTCTGAATCGTATTGATCAACGATTTGTAATTACAACGGTATCAATTAAAATACTTAACAATGACGTGGAATTTGTCAAGATATTGAGTTAAATGTTTCATATGAAATGTAGAACAATACATTTATGCCATATTTTGCTTCTTGGTTTAAAAGTAAAAGAATTAGCCTGAGCGAATTGTCCCTTTAAGAGCATCGGTGATGTTGTTATCTTCGGAAGTAATGTCATTACATGCACATTGCTATTGCTTTAATTATTTCATATTAAGAAATTATCTTGTTTTGCTATAATCTGAAATTGGTCAATTTATTGAATTACTTATAATTAAGATTTTACTTTTGTTAATCTTCCCGTCGGCTCCTTTCACGCAAAGCATATATTATGTACTCTACCGTAAAATAATTATTTTCCCCCATTTAATGAGTATTTCCCCAAAACAATAGAATTGTTTATTCAATATTGTAATCAGTTTATTATTTAGAAAATAACTTGTATTCGAACTACTACAATGTAAATTATGATTTATTAATTTCGATTGTATGTTTTGAATTATGAAACATCATTACCAATAAACCTCTGAACCTTATTGATGGCTTGACTATTATTACAGAAACAACTACACATATATAGACCAACTACAACCGAACAACAAACCACAAAAAAACTACATAAAATATTACTCAAATCAAAAATTGAACTCCATTTCTTTTGTCCTGATGGTACGATATTGTTTTTTATAAGACTATTATAAAACACTTTGGAACCTTTAGATTTGCTAAACATTTGCTCATAATATAATGGAATAAATGGACAGGGTATTTCTGTTTTAGGAAAACCTGGATTGCGATTAAATTGTTTTACTGCTGATATAACACTGTGATACTGAAGGAAGTTAGTCTCTATGTGATATTTTTGAGTAAATTATTCAATAGTTTAAAATCTACCAGAATCATAGTCTCTTATTAAGTCCTTTATATTTATAACTCACTTTTTATAGCAGTCTTTAATGAAAATTGACATTCTATCAATAATAATTTTGTCATTATTCCATAGTTCGGTTCCTGATCATTCAAATCCCATTCTTTAGCCAAATACATGTTTTGAGTCTTTCAAAACATCTAAAAAAACTTGTTTTTACATTTCAGTTCACATTTTTATACAGTCTGAACCAGTTTGAATCAAAGTCATATTAGAATATTGACTTTAAATGAACAAAATCTTTGTATTAGGTTAGCTCAGATCGTACTTGACTGTGTTAACACATTTTGTAAATATTTCCATATCATCTTATCATTATTATCATAATAAGAAGCTTGAGTTTGAAAATCAAATTAACGAAACCTACATGTAATGTAACAGGTACGAACAAATGCTTTAAGCGGTTCGGTAGAGTAAGCGCTCTCAGCCTTACCAGAGACCGCTTTGTAAATCTAGGTCATATCTCAATAAATCTTCGTCACGGTACATGTATATACACGCACGCGCACGACCTTGCGCGTACGGACATGGAAAAAAGATATCGGTGTATCTATTGACTACGATCTAACTTTTGATTATCGTATAAGCGAAAAGATCAAGAAGGCCAATCAGATTTTCGGTATATTCCGAAGAACTTTTAATTCTATGAATACAAAACCATTCATTCCGCTGTAAAAAAAATCTGGTGAGATCGTAACTAGACTATGCAAGCTCGGTTTGGGCTCCATACAAGATCAGGGACATAGATAGTCTCGAAGCGGTATAGCGAAGAGCAACTAAAAGCTTTCCAGGATTGCATAATTTAGCATATACAGAAAGACTCAAAATTCTAAACCTCCCAACGCTATCATACCGAAGGATTAGAGGGGATTTGGTTGGGTTATATAAAATAACAAACGGAATCTAAAATGAAGAGGCATGCTCATTTTTAAAATTGTGGGATAATGTTGCAATAAGACAAAGTAGAAAAGAGAACACAAGAACGATATTTCCAGAGCAATCGAGAACACTACCACGAAGGAACACTTTTGCTATGAGAACAGTAAAGCTATGGAACAGTCTTGCTGTGGAAGTTGTATCGGCTCCAAACATTAGCTGTTTTAAAATAGACCAGATAAAAAGTGGAAAAATCACGATATTAAGTGATTTAACTACAAGTCTTCTATAACCGGAATATGATATAATTAATAACTAATACTTTGATTCCGGCGAAGAGGAACTTTTAGTAGTCCCTGTACTGGAAATCTTCTATATCTATATCTATACAGGTTAAATGAAATTTATGTGACGACAACGGAGTATAAATGAACATACTGTAATTTGCATGAATGAACAAAATTGTTGAACTTCCCAAATATACTTCAAATACATGCAACCACTACAGATAGAAACTTTCACTTACCGTTATTAAGTCTAATAAATAATTCTGAGATAGAAATGCACTATAAAATTCTTATATTTTTATTTTAACGATAATGACTGTTTTATCACTTTTAAAAGCCAAAAGACAAAAAATTACTAATATTTTTAAATGGCTATTCATATAACCCTTAATGTGTATATATGGAGTTATGGGTTTGATAAAATTGAAAGAAATTGACTTATCAGGTAACATAATGCTGATATGACTAACGGTACTATTTTTACCGACTTCTTCTTGATACAATTCAAAATGGCGGAGAAACATATAAACGCACATCTACGTTTAATTGTATAACAGTAAACAAATTTAGTGGTTTGTTTACGATATAACCAAATGTTGGTAAACTATGCCATTTTTGGAGATTGAAAATACATTTATCATACGTACCTTGCTAGAATCATGAGCATTCAGTTATTATACTACTAGTGATATTCCGTAAACGCCATTACCAAATGTATGTATGCGTGTTGTTTTAAAATAGGTTGAACGGGACATAATGTGTATTCATTACGCCTATTGTTCTTCAATAGAGACAGACAATTGCCTAATGTTTAGCTATAGTTGTGCGTACGGATTTAATTTGTGACTGCGAGAAACAATACGCAACAAAATAAAAAGGATCTTTGATAATCCACAAGATATTGGGCAAACGTCCAGGTAATGTTACAGTGTCACATACAGTACAAATATGCGTGTGTCGTAATTTACGGGCCGGGATCTGGCACATGGCGATTTGCAGACTTAAAAAATAATAATCTGACAGCATGTCTTGGTAATAATGTATTATTAGTAAAAATTAACAATTTAAGACATCTAGATCTATTATAATATTTTTATCAAAACAAAATGCGTGTGCCTGTGATCTGGCATAGTGCATGAGGACAATGAAAAGCAGTTTTTGGAGCTACATGTACATTATTAAATGTAGATCTATGTGCTGTACAGTCTAAACATGAAATTCATTTAACGTCATATTGATTTGTACTACTTAGTTTCTGCCAAATATTACGTATGCTCTATGATTAGGGTCAGTAATTTTATAAAATGAATTTGACTCTTTAATTGAGTTATCTAAGGCCTGGAACCTTTCCATTCTAGAGGATCAATGGCACGTGCGTACACGTACATATCTACATGTACAAAAATGTAGATAATCAAGAACACGTGCGTACACGTACATATGTACATGTACAAAAATGTAGAGTATCAAGGACACGTGCGTACACGTACATATGTACATGTACAAAAATGTAGAGGATCCCGTATATAACTCCTTGGTAGCACTTTGGACATTTTTATACTTTGTATACATGTGAATTACTCTTTAGGTCGTTTTTTCCAGTCACTGCAAATGCATGTACATGTATATACGTACATAGCTTACACACATTTGGGTCACATTACTCCTTCACATGTATGAGGTCATATTTAAACTTGATTACATTGGGTGGATATGCGACACAATGTTAAAAAGCATCTCGTCGTTTTGTAGCTAGTGATCACGTGATTGTGTGTTTACTTCCAAATATAATGATTACTCTGACCTGTGATTTAGTATATATAATTTGTCCTTTTGACAGAGATCTAATTTTCTTTGTGTTATAATTATGTATTCTGATATCAAAAGGTAAATATAAATTCAGAATTTTACGAATTTAATCGGGAGCAGCCGATCTTAGTAGGGCTAGATTATACGGTTAGACCGATTGTATTGGTCAATTCGTATTATAGCATTTATAGATTAAATGGGAAATGGCATTTCAGATCAAAATTTATTGTAAAACACTACATAGGTGCACGTCAAAATCTATGCATGCAATATATTAATAACATTTTGTAGTCTAAATATTGTCAAGTAAACGAAATTCTCCGACAAAATGGCAAGGAAACTATTGATATATTTGGAAGTTAACACACAATCACGTGATCACTAGTTACCCATATTTCAATTCTATATTTCGACCAATGGCATGAATGAGGTATAAGCACGTGACTTGTTTTACTATGTTGTTACTACAAAAAAAATCCAAATATGTTTATGAAATTCCATGTGGTTCCCGACTTTGGAGGTAAAACCACGTACCGGGAGGATTTTTATCCCAAAGGTTGAACCCAATTTCAATTGTACATTGCCATTAAGACCTTAATAAATCAAAGTACTGTAAGTACCGCAGTCCTTAAGCCTTTGTGTTCAAGATGAAGAGCTCTACAATTTGGTCTGAGTAATATAATGACATGTTTTGTCATACAGGTTGGCCTAGCTCCATATCAAAGTTATTTTATCAATATTACCTTGATAAATTTGTTATCAATATTCTTTGCACATCTTTACCCACAGGGACCTGGCACGAAATGTTTTAACCAATAGTATACATATATGTATTATAGTACCAAGGGTATGAACTCGGCGGTCGAGAAATATTGACCTATTTATTTAAAACCATTATTATTTTAATAAATAGATTATATACAACATTGACGGATATCTTACCTTAAAGAGAAATAACTTATCTTTCCATAGAGTGCTTGATGAACAAAATTGGCCAAGTATTGACGAAGTTATGGCTTGATGAATCGAGAAATTTACGAAAAAAATATGCTAGGTAGACATTTCCCTGTCCGGTCGAAATGCCGTCTCGGCTCTAATGGGTACTTCAAAAACCAAGCCAAAATCACAAAATCTACGCTAGATGTATTCAGAGTTTGGAGTTTAAAACCGCGTCCCGGGAGGATTTTTTAGCCGAAAGCTTGAATCTGGCCATGTATATATCATGAAGAATTTTATATAACAATATAATAAGTGCTACATTATGTATTTTTTGAATATTGGTTAAAATTTTAATTTGAGTATTATTTAATTTGATTTCCACAAACTTTCGTAACTTTATTTACTTCTTGTGACATGATATTTTAAAGCTAAATTTTGTACATGTATCTATTCATGTCTGTTTCAGTTAATTACTCTATATATTACATATGGTTAATTGTAATTTATTCATTGTGTTTTTATAGCTCATCTACCCTTTGAAGTTAATTATCCAAACTTGTCTTACTAGTACTATGACACTTATGACTCAGACAATAGATAAGCTAATTATCTCACCTGTCCGAGTACCGACCAGCCATAATAGAGTCATATACATGCCAGGTGTCACCCATTGTATCAATTGTACATTTAATTTCATGTCTCATATTTTGTAATCAGTTAGGATCTAAAGCTCGGTCTCTACGGGTCGATTTTCGGACACTCCGGAAATCGCCTTCCGACTCATAGAAAAGTGATTTAATAAATTCGTATTTGAACAACTAATCAACGTCTTTGGATTTTATACCGCGACAAGGAAAATATTACAACTACCGGAAATTCCGTTGTGATATATATATAATCAAACACGAAATAGAGATATCTCTAATTCAAATACAGATATCTCTAATTCAATTAAAGATATCTCTAATTCAATTAAAGATATCTGCATTTCATTGTAAATAAAGATGTCTACATTTAAGGTAGGTCCATACTTTTGAAAACCGCGCCAATTCATATGACGCTATACCGGAAGTTGCGGAGGTTGTTTTGAATTCCATAATGGTTTCCGATACGCCACGACATCCCACTTGGATATTTTTTCAATCGGTGAAAATTGTCTACATATAATATTGAATGTTTAAAATCATTAAATAAATCAAATAAAAGCAGTAAAGTGAAAATTATATGCTATCTCTGAGATTTTTGCGTTCCCTGTCGTAAATGGGAATGGATTTTCAAACACCGGAAGTGCCCTTCCTCGCTATAAATGATAAGATGGGACCCGGCCGGACCGAAATTCCGGAATTC
>SAYR01031483.1:450040-472820 GCA_004382745.1 Argopecten irradians irradians
ATATGAAAGACGCCACGACGACGGACAAAAGCGATAAGAATAGGTCACTTGAGACTTCGTCTCAGGTGACCTAATAATGATATATTCAATCCATGAAAAAGCAATTAGCAGCAGTTTTAATTTTATTTTTAAATCAATATTTAGAAACTTTACGCTTCACTGAATCTGATATTAACTACCTATACTTGTATCTCCAAAACTGGCATGGGCTATCGCATTCCTGTGTTGCAGGGACATGTCTTTGGTCCAGAGTTGTTTACGTTGATCAGAAATCTGATGTGGTTATAAACTGCCAAATAGATGATTAGTGACACAATGGAAAGTCCTTTTCCGTGAGACTGTAAGACTTTTGAGAGGAGCCTGTATTTCTGAAAATTAAAAGCAAAAAAAATAAGGCACTATGAAAAATACATACAGTTTAATAACATATCCTGTAGCTATAGAATATAATACCAATGTTAACACCTGTGTACATTGATATTGATGATCAATTGCAAGTGGTTTAAGTGTAATTACTTAACAAGGAGCCGCAAAGCTGGCATTATCCCCCGCGCCCATTGTTTATGAAAGGGCTAACATAAAATAAATTGAAGCCTCATTGTAACTAAGCAGTTTAAATCTTGATTATTGTCATCCATGTAGGTTTAACTATTTGACAACAGAGCTTTAGTATTTCTTTGAATAAATTCATACAACAATATAATCCGCGCTCTCCGTAACTGACATTTAAAAGAATAATTTAACAAAGATCATGTACAGAAGTTTTCGTGGTAGCCCAAGTTGAACGGTTTTTGAGAGTATAGCCTGAAATAGAAAGGAAAACTTTAATAATATGGATATTTTAAAATAAGTTCCATGGTAACAGAAATAAAGTATTGAAAAATGAAAGATTCCCCATTCAGCAAAAGGCACAAACTAGAGGGCACTAGCCTAACAATGTACAAGAAAGTTTTCGTCTTGTAGCCAAGTTGAACGGTTTTTTGAGTTATATTAGCCTGAAAATAGAAAGAGACTTTAATAATTATAGTATTTTTAAATAGTTTCCCATAGTAAACAGAAAAAGTATCGAAATGAAAGGTTCCCAATTTAGAAAAAGGCACATACTAGAGCACGTAAAGCCTTAACATGCTACAGAAAGTCTTCGTGTAGCCAGTTGGAATGGTTTTCGATTATAGCCCTGGAATAGAAAGGAAACTTTAAATAAATATGGTATTTTTTAATAAATTTCCAATGGTAAACAGCAACAAAGATATTGAAAATGGAAGGTTCCATTAGAAAAAGGACATACTAGAGCGCACGTAGCCTAACATGTACAGAAAGTTTTCGTGTAGCAAATTGAACGGTTTTCGAGTTATAGCCCGGAATAGAAAGGAACTTTAATAATATGGTATTTTTGAATAAGTTTCCATTGGGTAACAGAAAAAGTATCGAAATGAAAGCGTTCCATTAAGCAAAAGGCACAACTAGCAGCACTAGCCTAGACATGTACAGAAAGTTTCGTGTAGCCAAGTTGCAACGGTTTTCGAGTTTACTAGCCGCGGAATAGAAGGAAACTTAAATAATATGAGTATTTTTTAATAAGTTTCCATGGTAAAGAAAAAGTATTGAAAAATGGAAGGTTCCCATTAGAAAAAGCACAACTAAAGCACTAGCCTAAAACATGTACAGAAGTTTCGTGGTAGCCAAGTTTGAACGCGTTTTCGAGTTATAGCCCGGAATAGAAAGGAAACTTAATAATATGGTATTTTTGAATAGTTTTCCATGGTAACAGAAAAAGTATAAAACACATTTTGAACTTCTTCTCAAGTTCTACCAGTTTGATTTGGCTGAAACTTGCATGAAATGATCCTGACATGGTCCCAACAAAGTGTTGTTATTTTTCGGGTCAATCCGAAAACCAAGATGGCTGCCACAGCCGCCATCTTTAAAACACATTTTGAACTTCTTCTCAAGTTCTACCAGTGCGATTTGGCTGAAACTTGCATGAAATGATCCTGACATCGTCCCGACAAAGTGTTGTTACATCTCTGGTTGATCCCAAATCGAAGATGGCTACCATGGCACTATATCTAATTAACTTCCTACATGTTAAGGCCCTTTGGCCTCTTGTTTGAAAGAAAATTTGTTGAAAGAAATTGAAAATGATCCTGACATTGTCCTGACAAAGTGACACCATATGAAATTAAATTTACCATTGCCAAGGTAGTCAGATGACCGGTAAGGCCCTTTGGGCCTCTTGTTAAGTAATACACTTAAACCACTTGCAATTGATCATCAATATCAATGTACACAGGTTAACATTGTATATATTCTATAGCTACAGGATATGTATTAAACTGTATGTATTTCATAGTGCTTATTATTTTTGCTTTTAATTTTCAGAAATACAGGCTCCTCTCAAAAGTCTTACAGATCTCACGGAAAAGGAACTTTCCATTGTGGTCACTAATCATCTATTTGGGCAGTTATCAACCACATCAAGATTTCTGATCAACGTAAACAACTCTGGACCAAAGACATGTCCCTGCAACACAGGATGCGATAGCCCATGCAGTTTTGGAGATACAAGTATAGGTAGTTAATATCAGATTCAGTGAAGCGTAAAGTTTCTAATATTGATTTAAAATAAAATTAAAACTGCTTGCTAATTGCTTTTTCATGGATTGAATATATCATTATTAGGTCACCTGAGACGAAGTCTCAAGTGACCTATTCTAATCGCCTTTTGTCCGTCGTCGTGCGTCATATGTCATATGTCCGTAAACAATTTACATTTTCGACTTCTTCAAAACTGCAGAAGCAATTTTAATGAAATTTTGCACAAACCTTCTAAGGCATAAGGCCATTCAAAATTGTGAATTATATGGTCCCCACCCCCCCAGGGGGCTGTGGGAGGGGCCAAAAGGGGTAAAATTGAGTAAAATTTCAAAAACCTTCTTCTCTACTCACAGATGTGGTAGAATCAAATACTCTTCATAGATAGAAAGGTCTTAAGGCCCTTTACAAAAATTGTGAATTATATGACCCTGGGGTCTCTAGTTTACTATAGTTACACATTTTTGCGCTTTATTTGGTCATTTGTAATAGGAAATGAGTCAAATGTTGTCAGAATTATCAGTATGAGATGGCCATTTAATCCTATTAACAAATTTTCTATGACTGACCCCAGGGGCCTTGGGGGCGGGGTCAAAAGGGGTCAAATAGGCTAAAACTTCAAAAATCTTCTTCTGAAATTGTGAAAATGGTAGAATCAAATACTTTTCATAAATAGAAAGGTCTTAAGGTCCTTTACAAAAATTGTGAATTGTATGACCCTGGGGTCTCACGTTTCCCCCTGGGGAGGGGGTCAAGTTTACTACAGTTTATAAATATGCTAAAACTTCAAAAATATTCTTTTAAAATTCTGGAAATGGTATAATCAAATACACTTTATAGATGAAAACGTCTTAAAGTTTGTTTATAAAAATTGTAACTTATGTGACCCTGGGGTCTCCTGTTTCCCCTTGGGGAGGGAGTCAAGTTTAAGTTTATATAGGAAAAACACATTAATGAGCATTTTTTGCTCAATTTTCATAGGAAATGAGTCAAACTTGGTTAGAATTATTAGCCTAAGATAGTATTTAATATCATATCCAAATTGGTCCTGGCCGACCCCTTAGGGGCAGGGCAAAAAAGGGTCAAATAGGCTAAAACATAAATCAAAAATCTTCTAAAATTCTGGATGTAGTAGAATCAAATAATTATAGATGGAAAGGTCTTAAGGTGTTTTATAAAAATTGTGAATTATATGACCTTGGGGGTCTCGCGTTACCCCCTGGGGAGGGGTCAAGTTTACTTTAGTTTATATAGGAAAAACATATTTGTGAACATTATTTGCCCAATTTTCGTAGGAAATTAGTCAAACTTGATTAGAATTATTAGCCTAAGATATAGCATTTTAACATCCATATCCGTCCTCGATGACCCGCTGGGGGACCAGAGGGGCAGGACCAAACAGGGTCAAAATGATTAAAATTTCAAAAAATACCTCTAAGTTCACAGGTTTGATGGAAGCAAATACTCTTCATAGTCTAAAAAGTCAAATTTATAAATCACTGACCAACTTCAAGGCCCAGCATATAGTGTTTATATGTCTTTAATTTGTTTCATTATTTGTTTCATTATATATTCTAACTCAGGTGACCATTAAGGCCCATGGGCCTCTTGTTTTCCGGTACATGTGTTCCGTTCAGATTGTCATTACCATTAAAATGTTGTTTACATTAGAACCTCTCTCTCCATTAATTGTCTATACTATTAATTTTAAGCACTTTATAGATATCTTTCATATATAATTAAAAGGTGTATACATGTGTAATATATAATTACTTGCAGTCAGATTTTATTTACAAAGACCATACATAAAAAAATACTTGTTTCCGGTAACACCCTTTTGAAATGAAGGTAGATAGAGGTTACATATTATAATGTATTTTTTTTTTTTTTTGAATATTTTTTTTCTCTTCATCCCAGTTTCTTGCAGTGAAAAACTGAAATGCAAACATTTTTTTGTATGGCCTAATTTCACTAATACTACAGCTTTAGAAAATTTAATTGTTTATTTTTATTCAATGTGGCGTTTTTTTGTGGTTTTTTTTCATCTTTCATTTGATATAAAATCATTCAATGCTTGGTATGTGGTTACTGATGCTCTTGTTCAACGTTAGTATGTGGTTTTTTTCATGTTAGGAAATGAAGAAGTATGGCATGGCAACATGGATGTTATCCTAAATCAAGAAGTGGCCATCAATACCGTAAACGATGAGTCTAATCCTAGTACGTCTGATCCGGGGAATTCTGACCCTGGCCATTTCTCTAGTCACGTCAGACGCCTTTCAAGAAATTCTGAATTCATTGCAAAGACTGTAAGTTTCTCATTTCTCCAAAGACAGAGTCGGCCTGAAATTTCACTTTCGCTGTTCCCTTGTATCAGTATTACATCAAATGGACTTGTGTTAGATTTCTATGACTCGAATCATGATGTTCTGCTGGAGAGTTCTGCCATTCCATTTATCATTCCTGGGAAAGAATCCACCTCCAGAACAATAAGCTTAACAATGATCATTGTAGCATGGTTAGCTGTGAATTATAGATATTTGTCTAGTGGTTTACCAGCGACTTTAAAATACGAAGCAGCAAAAGCTGGTTTCTTCGAACAGGCCGGGGATAAGCTAAGGGTGTACCGAGGTGAGCTGAAGTTGGGAAATGTCAGAGATTCTGTGTGTTTTAATGATGACAGTGATTCCGATGTGGAAAGTCCAGAATTTCTGTCAGAAATAAGAGCCAGGTTGTACAACATAGCAAAAGGAAAAGGGGTTGGAAGGGATGGGGACGCAATATATATATCGCATTCGAACCAATAAGCACCCAGGGTGTTTAAAAGAACTGAAAAAAATGAAGAAAAAAAACAAACAAATGAAAAGCTGCATATAAGACAAAATTATTGCAAACTTAAACAGTTTTGGTGTTTTTTTATGCCCAGGGATTGACTTTGAGGCCTCAAAAGGGAGAGGAGCGCTTCTAGGGACATGGGTGCCTATTGGATCAAATACGGTATTTTGTTGATGTATATGTATAAATAATGAAAACTGTTATCAAGGTTGAAAAGAATAAAATCAATAATTCTTTTGAAAAGTATTGTCTTGTCAGATCTTGTTTGATGTATTGCACATGGAATTTATTTTGAAAAGAAGCCAGAAGTTTGAAGAAGCAGCTCCAATTGTGGATAAAGCGGATAAACAGATCTAGAATTAGTGTTAGATTTCTTGGTTCGGTTGTTCAAAATGTGATTAGGCTAATCACAGTTTAACGATAATTTTCAAATAAAGATAAAATCCTCTCTATTTATACTAACTTAGCCAATTTTTTAAAAGATTTTTTTTTTGTAATTATAACCATAGGTTTTGCAGCAAATGGGAAATCTTTTGAACAACTGGGCCCTACTCTGAGATCCTAAAAAAACTACATGTACCTATAATATATGCTTAGGTTTGGCTAAAGTTTTGGCTTGGATAATCAACAATGACCTATATTTATGTGACCTTTATTGTGACTTTATAAGTAATTGAGGTTTTCCAGTTATATAAGGAACGGACCCATAATGCCATTCTCCTGATCATGACTAGTAACTTATAATTAGTTCATATTAAAACAGACAAGTATCTCCACTATTAATATATAGATTTTAATTTGATTGGTGTTTTAACCTCATCTTTGGGCATCATTATCAATTTAATTATATTGAAATCGTTTTAAAAAAAAACCTTTTTATTTTTTTCCCCCAGAAAGGTAGCCTAGTGGCCCTTTCATGAATGTCATGAAGTTGATTATCTTTTACATTGAATGTGAAAGTATTTAAATTTATCATTCGTCAAAAATGAATTGTCATAAGAACGTTAACTATGACAGCTAACTGTGAACAGAACAATTTGTCAAGTTTTCCTATAGTTGCTTCCTAATAAATAATGCTGTATGGTAGCCTTCTTAGCTTCTTGGGAAGCTAATACTTGTTTAACTAATAACCATTATAGTGTGTCTTGCAGTTCCTGAAAATTGCTAACGTTTATGGCAATGCATCCTCGAAGAAACTTTATATAGCCAGCCAATCGTAGTTTATGTGTGGCGTCAGCTACGCAGCAGAGACACATCGAAAAAGGGAAGATAGCTCAAATTAGCTGCCGTTCAAGGCGTTTGTCATAATGGGGCTTATATTGTCTTAATGACGGCACTTTGTATAGATATGTAGGATGATTTCAAAAGGAAAATCATCGCTCTTTCCAACGGTAGTAACTGTTTTTATGACGGGTTTTTTGAGTGTTAATTTGTCATATTTCCATGTTAAAGTTTTTGAGCAAGTTTCTATTTTGTCTATTGTTTAAGCTTAAGTCATCATAAATGTTTATGATCTTATTTTCCTAAACCTAAATACTTTGTATCTTGCCTATTCGAAGAATAGCGGGAGCTAATGTTGTCACCCTAGCGTCAGCGTTGGCGTCCCATTTCACGTTAAAGTTTTTGAGCAAGTTTCTGTTTCGTCAATTGTTTAAGCTTAAGTCATCATAAATGTTTATGATTTTATTTTCCTAATGTGTATGGATGCTGAACGTGATAATACAACCAATTTGGGGCCCTTTAGGTTTTTTTTTGAGTCTGTTAATTTGTCATATCTCCATGTTTAAATAGTAAATACTTGAAGATCAACTTCTTCTGAATAGGCGAGCTTTGCTGTTCTCCAACAGCTCTTGTTTTATCTAGAGCTCTAAAACGTCTAAAATGGTCTTAGGGCTCTCTGGTGGGTCCATGATTATATAATCTGTAACTAATTCTCAGATCCCTGTGTTTAAGACTATGTATAACCCACACAGATCCTCTCCGTTAAAGAGGGGTTTTGTTTTGTTGGAGAAATGAAATGCGAAACAATACAACAGATAAAAAGGTCGATAACCTAGATTCATTTAAAAACATTGTTCCTAATTTACACAATGGATTCTATCGTGTTTGAATATAACTCGTGTTTCAGCTGGAGTCAATCCCTGCATCATAATCCTTCCAACGAAGACTTGAGGAATTTCTGACTAGTTTGTGCGTTTGTCGCCAAAAAATAGTTTAGGTCCTCACATTTAACAATATACACTCCAAAAGTTGGATATTATTTTATCAAGTATATCAATTTACATAACCATTCGCCGACGCTAAAAATAGGAACAAATTGCTTACGGAGACATTAAAGAAATATTACATCGAGTTTAAGTAATTAGGCTTCATATATTCTCGACTACATTGACTATTACTTTCCAAGTGTTTTAAATGCATCATATTCGAAGTGCAATACAATTGTATGGTACAGTGTGTCTGGGCCTCTATTCTAAATCAGGCACATGTCAAAACGCTTCAGGATAACCTTCGGATCTCTCTAGAATTTTGTTTTCTGGTTTCTGCTATCAAGCAGCGCCGTCTTGTGTACTTTCTGAGAATAATTATCGTCAACCCTTCGGACTCTGTGTTTATCATATGATCATTTGATTGTAATAATCCATGTGGCACATCATACAAACATGACATCAACAATTGCAAGTAACCAATTAACGCACATGATTCATTTTGGCCAACCAATCAAAATGAAAGATTTTGCAGGGGCGTAGGAAGAAAAAGGGTCCTCCTGCACATTTTTCGTACTTTTGACATATTAGAAAATTTTGCCGCTTTGCGGCGCATTTCCTAAAACTTTCAAGCACGTAATATTCAAACCTTAATTAACAATTAAAGGATTGTTAGATTGCATTTATTGGAGATATAAATGCAATCTGGGTGGCAGATAAAGTTAGGGCGCTATGAATATTTATCTGCCAACAAGATTGCATTTATTTCTCCAATAAATGCAATCTAACATTCCTTTAATTGTTATATTTACATTTTACTTTCTAGTTCAAAGTAAAACATAATTTAGATGCGATTGAACATTTGAATTTCCTGCTTCAGTCAGTTAACCTCATCAGCGAAGTTCAATGTGATAAAAAACAGTCCCTATAAAAAATTGAAAATATCACAAAATTTCAATGTTTTTCAATAGCTTTTCAGTTTACTTTCAATAATCCATACATTTAAAAGATTTTTTTTCATAAGTTTCATAACCAAAATGGTTCATTCAACTATAATGCCAATTTTCCTGCGCGGACTAACATGGTATCAGTAAACAATGCTCATATCCATGTATGCAGGTATTACTACTCCAAGTCTAGGCTGCATTTATTGGCTCATAATGCAGATCACGATTACCATTAGAGTAATGGGAGTCGCAGTGGCAAAATGTATATATAGCCGCATGATCCGTATCTTTCAGGGTCCGTAAATCGACAAAAGAAAATTAGTGTACATATATTATAAAAAGTTATCAACTTTCCCCTAATTACACACCCAAAAAGTCAATACACATGAACTAGCCTAAAAATGTCTATCAAGGGATTCTACTATTTCAAAAATGTTTCTTAAAATATTAATTTGTTTATATATCTTAGCAAGACAATTAAATCAATTCATTATTTTATGAGTTAAAGAACAGTGTGCCGATGGTATGAAGCCGGTATGTTCAAATCGAGCAGGGTTGCATAATTATATGACGACATTCACAATTATCATTTCTAAATGCAGGTAACTTTATATCGAAAAATTACCATGTTAAGAACACTTTAAAATCATCAAAATACAATGTCAAACTCATCTCAGCCATTTTCTTGGGGGATGGGGAGATTCCCGGAACCCCCAAACACCAAAATCGTATTTTTTCCCTTGGGGGAGAACCCAGGACCCCCAAAACAACAAAATCTCACGCCTTCGGTGCTCACAAATTAATCAAATACATCGTTAAACTCTTCTCAGCAATTCTAAATCGCATTTTTTTCCTTGGGGGAGAACCCAGGACCCCCAAAACAACAAAATCTCACGCCTTCGGTGCTCACAAATTCAACAAAATGCGTCGTAAAACACATCTATCCCATTCTAAATCGTACAATTTTTTCCTGAATGAGACCCCCGGATCCCCCAAACACCAAAATATCGCACCTTCGGCGCTCGCAAAATCATCAAAATACATCATAAAACTCATTTCAGTCATTTTTTATCGTAATATTTTTCCAGGGGATATATACCCCGGACCCCCCAAACTAGCACGCTCGTCACTGTCTATAGATATGTACAAAGATTATATGTAATGATATATGAAAAACGTATTCTCAAAATATGAGATTCAAATCTCATATTTTTCTGAAGAAAAAAAAATCACATGACAATATAACATAGCAATATGCACTATAAAATTACCAATGTCAATACTGTATATAGCATGTGGTGTATAAAACAATGTCAAAAGCCCACAAATATTAGCTTTAAATTCATTTATTTTGTGTCATAAGCATTTAAAAATTTCAGGTTTAAGCTAGAAACGTCGTATGGGAAACTACTCACTAATCCGGATTTCCTTCCCCCGTAAACCGTGCGGTATATTATAAGCATAACGACATTTCCGGAATTGTTTTGTGAGTAGTTCTGTAGTTCTGCGGGCATGCATCATCAAAGAATCGTAAGGATCCTGCCGGGTCGACAGTTTCAAACGTTCATGTTATGTCGTTATTATGCAGTAAAAACGTTTAAACACAAAACTTTGTTGGAAAAGCAAAAAGAAAAGAGGGAGGCATACGACCCCGTTACGACTCCCAAGGATGTTGCAGTCGGTAAACTTGGTGGGTCAAAAGCGATCGCATTGAAGGTGCAGTACCCCAGACATGAACGTAAGTTTTCACTTTCTGTCTCGGTCAAAAACGTTGAAATATATTTCCTCAAGGATTTTTAAGTGAGAAGGATTCGTGACTGTCTCTTTACATTACTAAACACCACGCGAGACGCCTATGAACCGGGAATAAAAAAAACGTTTTTCTCAACAAATACTTGTCTTATCGAGTCAAACGAAACATCATTGTAAAGTTTATTAAATTTCACGAAGTATATTACTTGCATTAAAGACGGAATATTTAGAGGATATGTCTTAAATTTTCGTTAAAAATAATCGACAGCTTATGAAATGACGGCCCCGCTTCAGAAAGTAAGACGGTAACTCTCGCACCCGCAAGCTACATCAAAGGCAGCGCCGGCGGATATCAAAGGAAAATTAATCGTCGCCCAACGTCACGGTCAGTGCACAAACACAAAAGCGCCTGCCTTGGACTTCCCCAAAACCCAGTGTGACTTATCCTTCTCATATACGTCCTTGATTTCCTTAATGAAAATTCTACCTGAGCTTTTATTCACCTATCATGAAATACTTATTAGGTCATAATGAAAAACAGTTGTGCACTGTACATGTAACGATACATATTAGTAAAACTGTAAAATGTACAGTACTATTAAAAGTAGTTAAATAATAAATTTAAAGTACAGTAATTTTAAAGTACTGAAACCAGTACTGAGCGCAGTATGCCAAATGATGACAATATTTAGTCGTAAAGGTATACATACATATTATAACTGATAATCCAAAGAGTTTTATTTTAATTTTATGATTTGTTTTTCTTGAAATCATGTATTTTCATGATATCTTTATTGTCATTTTTGTGCAACCTTGGTCAATATTAACCACAATATAATTTTATTCCACTCAGCCAAGGAGAACTCCTTAGCTCGATCGGTTGAGCAATGAGCATCATACTATAGCTAGTATTTAATCATTCTGAGGTCTCAAGTTGGATCCTTGGTGGATCGAAAGAGGTAGTAGTTAAACTTATATAAAATCCTGCACTGTAGATATGTTTTATTTAGATTCATGGATCATTTCCCAACAAGGGATTTTCGAATGTTAACCACACAGTATACATACAGTATATACCCGGTATACATTGAAGTTCTTCTGATCTGCCACGTGCTCTGTGAAATGAAATATCATTTAAATCATGTTTATGCTTTATTTTCAGGTGTTGCCCCAACAGGAAGATATAGTGAGAAAAATAAACAGTATTCTAATGTAAAGGAGATGATTCCAGAATTTGTTGTTCCTGATTTGAAAGATTTCAAGGTATCAAATTGGGATAATTTCATGATCACATGAATGGATCCTTATAATTACTAATCACATGGCCAGTTGAACATTCTTAATGGCATGCATATTTGAATTTTTCATTAAACTGATCAGTAAACTCACTAATGAAATAAGATTATACATTTCTGTAATGTACACAATTTATCATTTTCATTACTATATTTTAATACTGCATGCCCATCTTTAATTTCAGTTTAGATAATATCTTGAAAAGATTATGGATTAAATTAAGTATTGTCTGTGCTATATTGACTTTTAACATATTTGATTGTCTGCATGTACAAAATTATGGAATTTGACTTGAAATCATGAGTTAACGAGACATGTCTTCTTCAAACTGAAATGTAAACATAGGATTAAAAAGATACATTTTTCTTTCATGGAACATTTTTAAGAGGTACTTAATGTATCAGGTCTTAAGTTTAGCACATCTTTAGATTCATATATTTCAAAGATGCTCCACCGCCGACAGAGCATAGATGATCATAGCCATCATTTGAACAATAACTGATGTATAATCGACATTAATCGTGTTTGTATGTGTCTAACTAACACAAAAAAAATGCATATAATTTATGAAATATTTTATTTTGCTTTTGGTTCATGCACAATCAGTACTTGATATAGGGTATAGTGCCATGGAATTTTTTCCGGAAGTAATTGATTTTTTTTTTAATATTTTTATCTTGAATTACAATAAGAAAATAAAACTTTTCATTGGTGGTAATGATGTAAAGTTACTTTTCGAACTGATTAAAGGAAAAATACAAGTTCTTCTGCTCCTGGTTTTAATAGAGCAAAAATACCATTTATCGTCTAAATTATAATGAGCTGATAGTGTATATATAAGCTGATAGTGTATATATGTCTGTATATAATTAAAAAAGCTAACAAATATATTTTTGTTTTTGACAGTTAAAGGCATATGTACCATGGGGCGTGGAAGAGATCAATCAAGCACAGTTTACTCCGCAGGATCTGTTTTTTGCAACATATGCAAAGGATATAAAGAAATACTTTCAAGAGAATAAATTAACAACAGAAGATTCGGAGAAAGGCAACTCCTGATGAACATCCTCTTCTTGATTAGCAACAAAATATTATAAAATATAATGTCTAAGACTGAAAGATGCTATGTGGAGATAATGCATGCTGATCTATCAGAGTTACTTCCCTTCATTTCACTCAGTTCAGTTTCATGTCAGTACTCCGGAGTGAAACCGTTAGTACTGACGGAGGGAAACAAAGGGAAGTAACTGCTATATCAGAATGGAGATACTGATGCTGAAAATTTCAAAATATCAATATTAGAGATAATTAAGATTTTATCTTGGAATCTGAAATTCTGTATCAATTTGTGGTAACTCTTGATACAGTAAATGTAAGAGATCAGAGACAACATGGAACTTACAAAATATCAAAAGTAAAAACTCTTGAATGTAGAGTTTGTGACGTTTTTTACCAAAATTCATGGTAGATAACTCTTGGATATATTTGTACATCATGATCAACAATGGTTAAACAAAAAGGTCACCATCAAATTAGCGATTAAGGTCTGTGGAATCATCAAGAAAAGTAAAGGGAGATACAAATACAAGATTGTGAGATATTACATTTTTCCCTTCTCTTTTCTTTTGACTGTTGATTTTTTTTTTCTAGAGAAAGGTACATACTGATATTTCTAGTATATATATCTTTATTTGTTAATGTTTATGTGTGAGTGACTGTATATTTTGGATGGTGTCTGAAGTTATCATGTCAGAAATAAACAATTTAAAACTTAATGTATTGATCAATCATCTGTCACATAAGAATATGTTTCACTCTTGGATTTAGGAAAGTTGATAACTTATACTTACATGGATATTATAAAAAAGTTTATCCAGGCTCTCAAATTCTCATTTAATGTGGCCTGTGTGTAATGTAGGGGATCCCCTCCAGCATATAGAGAATACTGTACATGGTAGGTATCTAACAATAAAAGGGTTATTTGAGGCTGTATCCCGGAACGCCTACATTTTAAAAACATATACCAGCAAGTATGTTGTTATAACAATTATAGTCTGTATCATAAAAGTAACTTTACCTGTGTGTGATCTACCTGGATTTTTTACCTGGACATCATCCTCGATACTCCAGGGCTTCCGATCACTTACGATCTCTACACCCCTGGACTATCTCATAGTAAAACTGGAGGCAACAGAATAGAACAGGTAATTTAGTCATTTGATGTACATCAAAAGAGCCGTATAACGGTACACTGTGGTTGACTCTGTGGCTTTGATGTTAGGCGTCGCTCTCTCTGTAGTCTTCAAAGGAAATCTTTGCTAGCCTGTGATTGGTCAAATGTTTTCCGCTGAGCTGCCTTCAATTTCACTATGAGATAGTCCAGGGGTGTAGAGATCGAAAGTGATCGGAACCCCTGGAGTATCGAGGATGCCTGGACATATATACTATATTTTGCATTATGGGCAAAAGGTCGTCAGATGGATTTTGGTAATAGTACTAGAGGTATACGTATATATATATTTTTTTTCATAGACGAACAACAAATCACAAATGAAAACAAAAGATATTTATCACCGATATTTTTGGCCACACGTAACAACATTATATGTTGTTTTTTTATGACAATATTCCTTTCTATCAATTTCAAATGAATTTCTTATATTACGGTATCTAATAAAACTTAAATAACATACGACCCTAGAGACAAACATTGTAATGTTAGTACATATAATCTCCATTCTGTACCATATTTTTAGAAAAAAAAATACATTTCGGGCTTTTTTAGCAAATAAAAGATGAAACAAGTGTTCCCCTTGTCCAACCAGTAACAAATCTCGAACATTAACGGACGAATTTCCTCCTACATGCGTTCAATTTCAATTTTTCCGCAAACATATTTCATATGAGCTTGAGTTGATACCAAATTTATGAAGACAAATCGAAGTTATATAAGGAGAGCAGTTAAATTTATTGCAACTTATAAAAAAATAAAATTATTGAGTTAATCAGAAACATAATTATATACAGCACATGTCATACATGTAATATTTTTTACTGAGAATATGCAAGCACTTCAGATACATCTTTATAAGATAAATATAAGTTTTGTTAAATGATGCACTCTATGTTTTCTATATTTAGCAAATCAAATAACTGACACAAGTTCCAGTTTCTGTTTTTATGTAGTTTATGTATATCATGTTAGGATGGTTACCATAACAACTGCAGCCGCAATGCTATACATTTGTACAACCGTTATATCTATTGTATCAAGGAATTTGTACTCGATATTTGAATTTCATCCTGAATAACAAATTTGAAAAATGTTTGTGAGACAAAAAGGGCACAATCCATACATGTAGTCCTTAATCAAGTTCATAAGTTATACAACCCATGGCAAAATATACGGATTTTTATGAGATTTCTACTTTCTGATCAAATGAACAGCAAACTACATGTACATTCGTAAGGAGAACTAACATTTATTTTGTAAAAAAAAAAAAAAATGATGTGAAATCTATGGCAACGACTAGGGGAATTAGCAAAATTGCATGTATTAAGAAAAAATAGGTATTACAAACCTTAAAATCGAACGCATACAACATGATATTTCATAGTTACATGCATATTTTTGTAAGTTTAACTTCTTTCCAAATCATCATATACAAATTAGTGTGGCGTATGATGTGACTTAGAGAGTGTTATAGGTGATATTTCATTCAATAGTGTACATACTGCAGGTTTAATTATCGAGAATATGATGTAACAAATCACATATTTTCACGACGAAGATTATGATGCCGTAAGAATGTGCATTTCACAACACATTTTTGCAGGAAATTATCAATATATTTTTTCCATTAATGTATTAATCATAATAAATGTATCATAATGTGATATTTCATCACGATGACGATTCTATAATGTACATGTAATATATATATATTACTATCATTTCTAGTAAATTACAATAATTCTACATGCACACATAGGTAAACTCCAGGTAAGTAGACGAAGTACAGGTATAAGAAACTTGTATGAAACAGACTATAATTACACTTTCTTTGATCTTTTTACCTATTGTTATAGAATGTAGGCGTAGCGGGAACACACCTTATTTTAGTGTGAGACTTAGGAAAGCCGAGATGACGACGCTTTGCCAAGTCATCTTGGATTTCTGTGTCGAGCACCAAAATAAAACTTGCATTGTAAGATACTAACCATGTATTCTGTTTATCCTGCAACTATTATGACATTCAAAATAAAAGGAAATTGCCAGTTATTTACTTGGTTTTGCTCCAATGAGAGTGTACTTCTTTTACTGCCATGGGAAATAAATAAGCGCATTCGCTAACAGTACCTGTAATTCTATTCAAAATACTTGAAAAACAATAATTACGCATTAAAAATTTACTTTATAATATATACCTTTGCCATGAGCCAAGAAAAAGACGACACCGCCCTACAAGATTTTCGATATCGTAAATAAGGTCATTCCAGTGAATGTGACGTCACTTTTTAGTGGGACTGAATGACGTTTTATTTACCGCTTCGCTAAGTTCTGGGACATTTTAGGAAAAAGTTCCGTCAGATGTGGACCAAATTCAGTGATCATATTGACGGATAAAGCTTTTTGTATTGACGGATAAAGCACAAGTTTATTCGGCAGTACATTGTAGTTATTGGTCAGTATATGGGACAGTTGCAGGATAAATAGATATTACTCATTAGGTCTGATATACATGTATATAAATATGAGCTGCATGTAAAAATGGAATGTATGCATCAGCAGGTAGTTAGGAAAGTTCGAAGTATTTCCCTCTGGAAACATCTATGCCATAACGGAAATTGTATGTCATTGAGTATATTTTCCGAGTATATAAGTTGACAAATCATCACATTGAATGAGTCCAGCTAGCACAACTTTTAGCAATGATTTAAACATGGAAAGTGAAAGTAAAATCTTATATTTGTGTAACTTATAATCAAAAGCCTTTTTTTCCAAAACATTTTACCCAAACAATTCTTTATACAATTTCAATATTGTCATTTTTTCCCGTTTATAAGTTGAAACTGATGGTTTTGGTAATCTGTATTGCTAGTGAAATGTTTTTGCTATGCATGAATTCTGATATTTCCATAAAGGTTATATTTGACTTAAAAGTTTGCTGAGCAAGCAATTACTTTTAACATTTTTTTCAGATTTTTTTTTTTTTTTTTTTTGGGGGGGGGGGGGACACTCCCAAAATATGATTTCAGTCACTTTGTAGGAAAACAAAGAATTCTGTTGCAATTAAATGAAAAACCCTAACTTTATTGGACTATGCTTTCACCCAAACCATTTAAAATCGAATACTGCATAGCTGCAGCGCACACTGTTATAGCCAAAACGATAAGTTGTCATCAAAATAAAACTATATTTATTAAGGCGCCCAACAAAACTCAGAACTCTAATTCCATATCAAAACATTTTATTTAAAAATCAACCAGTTCTTCAGTGTTTATATAATGGCAAGACGGTAACGTGTTTTGGACGTAAGATCCCAAATAAGCAAGAATGATTTATATTCACCGTCTTCATTAGTAGAACATTGTAGGACTTTTCTGATTTTCTGCAATATTCGACTTTTTAAAGACATGATCAGTTCACAAGTTACATGTAGTACAATGACACTCAACTGAGTTCTAAAAGACAAATCGATATGAATACTGTAACCAAACTTTCTTTCGCGTGCGATTCGTTTTCGCGAATTTCGCTGTTTAAGTTAATTCGCTGAAGTTTATACTCGTTAAATAAATATCTTCAACAATTCTTCCACACTTAACAAATTGGGAGATATTTCCATTCAATTATAAAGCCATGAAACTCAATCTCTCTGCGAAAATGCCTTGAAATCGCGAAATTTAGTAGACGCGAAAGAAAGGTTGTTTACAGTAACCCAAAACAATACCTTTTCATATGTTTTAACCTATACACATTAACTATACGTTATCACGGATTTGTTTCCTTGACTCTAATGCATCAATCTGAGAGGAAGGATCGGAAATTGGTTATCAGTGAAGGAAAGACGTACACGTACATGTATATTATTATTTTTGTCCATATACTTGCAACAGAACCATGCCCATCTTAGACTATTTGTGGCATACATAATTGTAGTTGCACTATGTTGAGTGATGCTAAAGCACATTTCCCTATACACAAGATAGTTTAATTCATTCGGTTACGTCACATGTTATATTGACATTTTATTCGCGGTAAAAGTAACCCGTCTTTTTACGTGCTAGAAACAGATATGTAATATAACTCACATTTTAGAGCTTGTAATATAATGCATGGCGCACATTTTGTCGATTAAAATATTGATTTTAATGGAGTTATGGCGCATTGAACATATATATATATATATATATTACATATTTATTTTAAGAGAATTTTACATATACAGAGAATACATGGTTATCTTACTCACACCATACACACCTACTCACATCATATCAGTATGATATTATTATATTGCCATCTTTATGAATCATCATCATCCTCAAAAATGACCATTGCATTCACATCATTCAGACTCGCATCATCATTAAGAATACCAATATATAATTATTTACCATATGAATTAGTAAATTATTATCTACCAGGCACATTTTCATCAAAGATCATCATAAACCGATAGACCCACTCACGACATCATTCAACATTCTTTAATTGAAAAAAATAATCTTACTAATGATTCTGTGTTGAAATCTCCACTGTGGTTCAATGAAAATATACTTATTGGCCACAAAACAGTCTCTAAAGAATTTTTTGACAAAAAATCCTGATTATAAACGACTTAATATCAGACCATAATACTGGAAGTTTTTACAATTTCCAGGAAATCATTCGTATATATAAGGTAAAATCTAATTTCCTTCAGTACCACAGCATTGTGTCAGCAGTTAAAAAGTTCATATCATCCAATGAAATCACTAAAAGTAAAGTACCATATCCATACATACCGATAAACATTGAAATATTCTTAAGAAATCGAAATGGTGCTGAAGACTTTTATATCATTTTCATCTAGAGTAACACTGCGCCAACTTTAATTGAATTTAATTGAAATTAATGGACGTAGGCTAGAAGCCTCTATGTCCATATCATAAAACATCAAAATATACATTACAATTATGTCAATGGTACAGGTATTTGTTAGCTCATATATATACATATATCAATAATTATTATAAATGTTGTCCTTTAAGTGGTTATCTAAGAGGATTTCGAAGTCTTTTGTGGTTTCAGCGTTCACGACTATTTCTGGTAAATTGTTCCAACTATCCACTACTCTGAAGGTAAACGAATTTCTCCTCAGTTCAGTACAGCAACGTTGTTTATACAACTTAAATTTATGCCCTCGAGTTCTTTAGTTTTTATAAGACAAACAGCTCGGAAGTGACTTTTTCATCAAACCGTTTCTTTACTATTTTGAAAACGTTTATTAGATCACCTCGAAACCTCCGATGTTTAATTGTTGGTAATTTCAGTTTAGCTAAGCGCTCTTCGTATGTGAGATCCTTAAGTCCGGGTAGAAGTTTTGTAGCTCTTCTTTGTACATTCTCCAGCGTCTGGATATCTAGAAGTTTGAATGGGCTCCATGCACTGGCCGCATACTCGAGATGCGGTCTCACGAGCGCCTTGAATAATTGCTTGAACATCGGTTCATCCAAAAAAATGAATGCTCTTCTTATGATTCCGAGTACAGAATTAGCTTTGTTTATTGAATTTTGGATGTTAGTTCGGAAGTCCAAATTAGTGTCCACAGTGACTCCTAAATCTTTCTCGTTGGTGATTTTCTCCAGAACCACGTCCCCAGTTTGGTTTACGAGTCGATATGTTCTATTGTTAGGTGATCCCTTGACCTGAAGTACCTTACATTTGTTCGGATGAAACTTTAGTAGCCAATCATCTGACCATTTTTGGAGATTATTTAAATCTTTTTGCAAGATTTCCTGATCCTCGTCCGTGTTCATCTTCCGGTATAATTTTGTATCGTCAGCGAATAGAGGACACGATGATGTGACATTCTCCGGCATGTCATTAATATAAATAACAAATAATATAGGACCTAAAACACTGCCTTGGGGAATTCCGCTTAGAACAGTCTGTAATTTTGATGTGGTTCCGTTCACAACCACTTTTTGATGTCTATCGTTTAGGAAATTTTCTATCCATTTAACAGTTCTCATGCCGATTCCATATTTGTACAATTTGTGTATCAGCCGACGATGAGGGACTTTATCGAAGGCTTTCAAGAAGTCCATGTAAATAACATCAATTTCTCCTCCTGAATCCAACATACGTGTCCACTCATCCAGAACGATTAACATTTGAAGTGTTGTTGATCTTCCAGGGAGAAACCCAAATTGATTGCTGCTAAATAAGTTGTTCACTTGCATATGCTTGACTATGTCATCGCGTATAAGTTTTTCCATTGTTTTTAACGATTATACTAGTTAGACTAACGGGACGGTAATTTCCAGGATCTAATTTTGAACCTTTTTTGTATATTGCCGTAATGTTCGCATCCTTCCATGATTGTGGCAGTTTGCCTTCCGAAAGGGACTTATTGAAAATTATAGAAATGGATAAACACAAAACATCACGAAGTTCTTTCAGGGCTTTAAGGTGCATCGCGTCCGGTCCAGGTGATTTGCTATCATCCAAATTGGAAAATAATTTCTTCGCTAGATCTTCGTTAATTGATTTCTTTCGAATACGTTATTTATTGCTCTCGCTGGAAACGGGGGTAGTTCTCCCGGTGGCTCTTTGGTAAATACACTCGTGAAGAAATTTACCAATACATCTGCTTTATCTGAATCACTCGTTGCCATTTCGGAAGGGTCCCCGTTTAAACCTCTGAGGTCTGAAATTCCAGACCTTACTTTCCTTTTAGAGTTTATGTATTTCCAGAACCGTTTGGGTTGGTATTTCGCACTAAGTGCAATTTCTTTTTCCATTTCTTTTCTTGCCCTTCGGAGTTCCCATTTGACCTGATTTCTGCGTTTAGCATACTCCTTATATCTATCTTGTGATTTAGTTTCTAAAAATCTCGTCCATGCACGATGTTTCTTATTGATTTTTTTCCGAAGATCTCCGCTTAAGGCTACGCCGTTTTTAGTGTGCGCTCCATAATTTCTCTTTTGTGAGATATGTTTTTCTGCAAACGTGTTGAATATCTTTAGAAACGTATCATAGGCCTCTTCAGTATTTAGATCGGACAAAGTTTCAATCCAATTTATTTCCTGCAGATCCCGTTTCATATTATTGTAGTTTCCTTTACGGTAATTGTAACCTGTCTGAAAATTTGTATGTTCTCCTTTACGAAACACGTATTCAAAATATAGAAGAAGATGATCACTGTTGCCTATAGGGCTATTGTAACTAATATCACTCACTGATTCTTCATCGCTACTCAAAATCAAGTGGAGGATATTCGCCTCATTTCCCGTTCGAACTCGCGTACATTCAGTTGAATGTTGACAGAGGAAATTATCTCTCAGAAGTTCTATAAAATTTTCTCCAAGTGTATCTCCCCGTGAAATCCATGTGTTCCAGTCTATATTAGGATAATTGAAGTCACCGAAAATTAGCAATCGCGAAAACACTTTATCTGTCAAAACAGTGGTTATTAATTTATGTAGTTCATCATTGTTTTCCTTCTCTGAATTTGGACTTCTATAGACACAGCCAATCGAGACACTTTCCCTATCTGATGATTTTAGTTTTACCAAGACACTCTCTTTAAAGGTTGTTTTAACGTTAACTTCCACTGGTTTGAGGCCTTCCTTGATGTAAATGCCTATTCTGCGGCGTCGGTTTGGGTCGTGTTCATTGATAAAAAGTTCATATCCCGGGATGTTCAGTTCTGCTTTAGTAGGTAGAAATCTATAATTCTTAGGGTAGATTTCAGTTATACCTATTACATCTATACTCGTTTTTTTCTCTTGAATCCTCAGTTTTAACTCACCCATTTTGTTTAACAGACTGTCTGCATTGGTGTAAAAGCAGGTCAGCTTTTCCGTTAGGGTTTGACCTGAGTTTTCGTTTTGATTTTCATGATTTTCCGGTTCCAAGGAGGCCCTCTCACGCGGTAAACAAAACCCGAATTTTCTTGTTCGTTTCTGTGCTTTGCTTCTGCTCTTAAAGCTGCCTCTTCCTCTCTTTCTGCTTTCGTCAAATCATTACTAATTCGAATAGATTTGAAATCACTATTTTGTAGGTTTCGGATGTTTTTGAAAAACTCAGCTTTATCGGAATTGCTGCTGAGGCTGATTAAGATGGGTCGTGATTTCTCGTCTTGCTTTTTGCCGAGCCTGATAATCTTAGAAATGTTACTTATTCCTTCAGGTGACACTTTGCAAGTTTGCAGTAGCTTTTTAACTGTTTCTTCATCCGCCTGCTTCGTTTCCTCGTTATCCTTTTTTTCGTTGATCCCAAAAACTATAAGGTTGATAAAACAGTAGATCTAGATGTAGTTTCTTTGGAATTTGGTGTATCTTTTGGATGACTTACAGACCGTTTTTTCAGTTCTTCTTGGATGATAGATCTGACCTCCTTGGCTCCACACATGGACTTGATGTCATTTTCGAGCTTGACAATCCTGTCAACATACGCGTCCAAGATCTCCGCACATTTGTTTTCCACAATAGCTTCTGTGTGGAGATTTTTCCTTACCGATACATTGCATGGCGTACAGAACCACATACTGTCCGTGTTGTTAAGAAACTCGTACTCCTTATCGTCCTTCCGTAAACAAGCGATGCAAAAATGATCTTTGCACCGCTCACACTCGAGCATCTTTGTGTCGGGATTTCCATTATCCGATTTTGTGCATAGTTTACAGATCCAGATGTCTGAAACAAATGGATTTGAACTGCGTCTGTTCCCTTTTTGTCTCCCGGAACGCGAATCACTCTTCTTGTCGCCTAACGATGATGCGACCTCCTTAGATCCCATGACGGAAGTGGTGAAATGTTCTTCTTCTGGCGGGGGATGGGTCCCGAAACCACCCGCTCCTTGTGGAGCTTGTCTTATGTCTGTCTCGTGCCGACTTTCACAGCGATTGACCGTTGATTAACTTATAATAAGTGAAAAAA
>SAYR01031483.1:472845-492440 GCA_004382745.1 Argopecten irradians irradians
GCCTCCGACTTACGGAGACCAGGACAATGGCGCCTGTTACCATTGTGACGTCACAAACAAAAGATTATGGGGTAAAGGAAACTGTTAAGAAGGAAAATGGAAATTTTCTTTACGTAAGTGAAGGGGGCATTAATCTGTGTTATAAATAATGTGCTGAAGTGACTATGTAAACTTGGCTGGCTTATAAGGCATTTAACTTCTATACTAACTTTTTAAGAAAATCTATTTACTGTTTACATAATTTTACTATTTAAATGTTACAATTATTGCAACAGGAAATGGCAGAAAATGATGTTTTTAGTACTCAAAGGGGCCTAATCCATACATAATGTCATCAAAAGTGGCAATGGGAACTTGGCCAAGCCCTTAAGGCATTTTTACCTTGTTACCAAGTTTGAAAAAAAATTGGTTAATATTTATTAGAATATATTTGCAGGGAAAATGCACATTAAAAATGACTTTTTTTTCTCTATACGAAATCAAAGGGCCATAACTCTGCTTAAAGAAAGGTCAGTCGCAAGTGGCGAATTGAACTTGGCCGAGCCCTTAAGACACTTTAACTTGTTACAAGTTTTGAAAAAATGGTTCAATATTTCATACAGTTATTGTATTGGAAAGTGGCAGAAAATAACTTCTTTTTATTAAATCAAAGGGCCATAACTCTATAATTAAAATTGCAAAAGTGGCGATCGAACTTGGCTAAGCCCTTTAAGGCATTAACTTTGTTAACCGAAGTTAACAATATTAGTATTTAACTTTGTTAGTTATATTACACAGAAACTGCAGAAAAATGACATTTTTGTAGTAAATTAAAGGGCCATAACTTGATAACATAAACATCCCGCTGAAAGAGTTGATCGAACTTGGCCAGCACTTGAGCATTCAACCATTGTTACCAAGTATGAAGAAAATCAGTTTTTGAGTATCAATTAACAATTTATTGTACGGAAAATGGCAGAAAATGACTTTTTTTATTTTTATTTAGGCAAATGGCCATAATCCGCACTAAAATAAGGTCTGTTTGAAAAATCAGCGATCAAACTTGACACCAGCTCCTAAGACATTTAAGCTTGTCAACAGTCTTGAAGAAAATTGGTTTTACATTTTGTACAATTTACTTGTGGCAGAAAATGCCGTTTAAAGTCAATCAAAAGGCACATACACTCGCCTAAATAAGGATCCACAGACCAGTGTGCGACCCCGTAAATCCCCATGTTTCCCCGAGAAAGCGCGGAGATAAAAAAAATCATTTTGCCTGAAGGTGAAATATATTTTGCTTATGAAAATGATCATGTTCACATGCATGACCAATTATCTTAAAAAATCCCATAGAACAATAGCCAGCAGAAATTTGGAAATATTAAAATGGCCCCTTACGGTAGAATGAAATCAAGCTACATTTATAACAACTATTCAATCTGATGTCCCATGTTTTTTTAATTTTTAGTCCTATGACTGTGCTCCAAAAAAGTAAAAATCTATTGTGGTACATATTTTTATCTATAAGAAAATCTATCACGTAAAGGGAGATTACTTAGGGTATTATAACGGAACACAAGGCAATTAATTATTTTCAAAATATCTCTTATACTGATATTATAACAAATTATACATGTATGCTGTACATCGACTTACCATTTTTGAAAAGTTCAATTGTTTCAGAGCGCTATCATCCAGTCGGTCCAGAGCTTGGGTCAGTTAAGTAGGCTGAATTTTCTACATTGTCATCCAGTCAGAAAAATATTAACAAGTAATATGTTAACTTATACATACATTATTACAAAAATAGATTGTAATTTATTTTTTCATTCTTCTTTTCTTTTTGTATCAACGTAAATCAAATAATAATAAAGCAATAACAAGAGGCCCAGAGGGCCTGTATCGCCTCACCTGAGGTTTTTTGTAGTAATTATCACAAGACTCTGACAATTTAGAACAAGGAGAATCCAGTGGGATCTGGCGCCACTAAAGAATGATCTTGTCTGACAATGGAAAGGGAGGGATTCTTTTCTCTGCTTTTTCAAACTTTTTGCAAACATACTACATTAAAAAATTTGAGGGACAGATGCTTCAAGTACTTTCTGAGAATAAGCAGTAACAAACTTCAAACTATCCGAAATCCAAGTGGCTTCCTTGGTGGCATCTTGTTTGATCGATCGATCCAAAAACGCTTATGCACAACTAGGGCCCTTGGGGGAACCTACATATGAAATATCAGAAGATCCCTTCAGTGACTCAGTACTGATGGTCGTCCTGGCGTTCATTCTTGTTAAAACCCGATGGTCCACCAAAATTGCATATAATGCACAACAAGACCCCTAGGGAACCTACATATGAAACATATGAGAAAGATTCTTCAAGTACTTTTTGAAATAGCGTATTAACAATCTTTAAACTACAAAATCCAAAGATGGCTGCCTGGCGGCCATTTGTTGACGATCCGATCCAAAACGCATATTGCACAACTAAGGCCCTAGGGAAACCTACATATGAAATTTGAGAAAGACCACTTCAGTACTTTCTATGATAAAAGCAGATAACAAAACTTTAAGAATTAAAAATCCAAGATGGCTGGCCGAGCGGACCATCTGGCATAACCGATTGGTCCCAAAATGCAATATGCACAACTAGGCCCTAGGGGAACCTACATTATGAAATGTGAGACACTGACAGATCACCTTCAGTAACTTTCTGAGAAATAGCCAGAAATAACAAGAATTGTTAAACGGAGGAAAAACGGACGAGAAACGGACAACGGACACGGACAAAAAGCGAATGGAATAGCCCAACCAATCTCGATGATGGTGTTGCTAGAAATTAAAAGCCAAAAAGTTGACTCCAAAAAGTTTTTAATTTTTGAAATCAACCAACCATACAATGATGCTATTGATACCAATACAAAATATAGATATCCAATACATGGTTCAGCGGCCCTGCAGGTAGAGGCATTAGAATTGTACCTTGCTGCCCCCTAATGCTATGATCGAAAAAGGCGACTAATTAGGATTGCTTATCTTCTTCTCTTCTTCACAACTGACTTATCTTTTCCTAATGAGCCTCCCTTGGCACCGCCTCACTTTTGGGCCTTGAGTTGAGCGTTCGCCCCTTCGATGTAGGGAAAGGCCTCTGGGTTCTGTCCCCTGGCCGAGACAACACCAAAGTTCTATAAAGTGGTAGTTTCTGCTCCTGCCTTTTGCGATTCAGCTACAGGGAAGTGGGACGGACTTGGTTTAGCCCGTTGTCCAGTATTTTAATGTGACCAGGTGGGGTGTGTTGCTGGTGTCTTCGGGCGGCAATGCTTTCTAGTTATAGCACTTATTTAAAAAGGGAACAGTTCCACTAATACAAGAGACAGCAAACACAACATACCGCGGGTCTCCGCAGTACACCTCAGCCTCGCACAACATACACGCAACACACCGCATACATGGAGGCGTCCCTTACATGACCATAGCTGTCTAATATGAACGTAATAAATCAAACAAACAAAACAAAACAAACATAGATTAGGTTTAGAGACAAAGTATTTTATTATGAAAGTAGTAGCCAAAATTGACCTTCTTGGAACTCGCATTCTTTGCCGTCTAAGGCCCGGGTGGTCAGCCCTATCATTTGTAATACACAATTCAAAATCCCAACGCTATATGGTGCTTACCATTGCATTTTATAAGTGCTCTTCCATTCGTTTAGTTGCAGAGAAGGAAGTCGTTTTATATGGATTATAGCTAAAATTAACCCCTTTTGACCCACCATCAGGCCCCCGGGGGTCAGCGCCATAATATTAGCAAAATTTTGAATCAAAAACCCATAATAAGGATGATAACCATTGCATTATGAGCGTAAATCCCTATTAGTAAGTTGCAGAGGAAAAGTCATTTATTATGGAAATTGGACCACTTTTGCCCCGCCCTCATGCCCTGGGGTTCAGCCCTATCATTTGCACAATTTTGGATCCCCACAATTGATAAGGGATGCAACCATGCATTATGGTGCTTTATACAATGCTTAGTTGCAGAAAAGAAGTCATTTATATGGAATAGCCAAATTGACCTCTTTTGACCCCGCCCCAATCAGGCCCCTGGGGGGTCAGCCTATTCATTTGCACAATTTTGAATCCCACAAAACCTATAAGGATAGCTACCATCTGTATTATGGGTGCTATCCCATGCTTAGTCTTCAGGAGAAGAAGTTGTTTTATTATGGAAATAGGCCAAAGCCGCCTTTTGACCCCGGCCCTTCAGGCCCGGGGGTTCAGCCCCATATTTGCACAATTTGGAATCCCCCACCCTTATAAGGCATTGCTACCATTGCCATTTGGGTGCTATCCATCTTGTTACAGAAAGGAAGTCGTTTATATGGAAATACCCAAATTGACCCTTATTGACCCCGCCCCTTCAGAGCCCCCCGGGGGTTCAGCCCATCCTTTGTACAATTTTGAATTCCCCACCTATAACGATACTACCAGCATTATGATGCCTATTCTCTTGCTTTAGTTTTTCAGGAGAAGAAGTTCGTTTTATGGAAATAGTCAAATTGACCCCATTTGACCCCGCCCCCTCAGGCCCCCTGGGTGGTCAGCCATCATTGTACAGTTTTGAATCCCCACCCTAAAGGATGCAAACCATTGCATTATGGAGTGCTATCCCATGCATTGGTTTCAGAGAAGAAGAGTTGTTAATGGAAATAGCCAAATTGAACCCCTTGGCCCTGCCCCTCAGGCCCCCAGGGGATCAGCCCCACCATTTGTACAATTTTCAGTAAGTAAGTCATAGGATACTACCAGTCAAATTTTTGTTGAATCCGACCAGTAGTTCATGGAGAGGAAGTCGATTGTTGACGGACGACGGCAACGACGGACGCTGCGGTATCCCACTTTATAGCTCACCTCGTCCTTCGGACCAGCTGAGCAAAGGCTTGCGTGTGTATATAACAATGTAATATATATTTCTGATGTAAAACATACTTTAAATTTCTGACAATGTAAGGTCCTGCATTAAATTGGCTTTTATGTTATTTAGGCTGTATAGACACACTCAGTGTTTTTGAAAGGTCTATTCCATGCTGTACTTCTAACCATTGAAGTAAACAACTGGTAAAAGAGCAGGGGACCAATTCACATTTTGTGGTGTTACTCTAGTTCTGTCTAAAAAAACTGAAGTAAATTGTTTTCCATCATCTTCAGTGATCTGAAAATCTGGTGTGGTGCCAGGTTGTGTTTTTTAAAAGAAATGTTGATGCGAGTAGACAAGGGCCCATGGCCTTTAACGGTCAATCTGAGTACCTTGGCAATAATCATATAGGAAAATTAATTATATAGTGTTCATTGGTTGACATCTTTTTGAATGGGATCAACCAGAGATGTAAACAAAACACTTTGTTGGGGACCATGTTCGAGGCTTCCTTTCATTGCAAGTTTCAGCCAAATCGAACCCGGTAGATAGAACTTTGAGAAAAGACAGTAAAATGTGTTTTCAAGATGGCAGCTAGTGGCGGTCCATCTTTGGGATTCGGATCAACCGAAAAATAAGAACACTTTGATCGGGACCATGTCAGGATCTATTTCATGCAAGTTTCAGCCAAATCGCATTGTAGAACTTGAGAAGAGTTCAAAATGTGTTTTCAAGATGGGCCGGCTGTGGCGGCCATCTTGGGATTTTTGGATCGAACCCGAAAAATAAGACCACTTGTCGGACCATGTCCCAGGGATCATTTCAAAGAAGTCTTCAGGCCAAATTGCACCGGACTAGAACCTTGAGAAGAAGTTCAAAATGTGTTTCTCAGGATGGCGGCTGTGGCGGCCATCTTGATTGTCGGATCGACCCGAAAAATACAAACACTTTGTCGAAACATGTCAGGGATCAATTTCATGCCAAGTTTCAGCCAAATCGCAACTACCTAGAACTTGAGAAGGAAGTTCAAAATGTGTTTCAAGATGGCGTGCTGTTGGCTGCCATCTTGCGATTATTGGATCAACCTGAAAAATAACAAACTTTGTCGGGGGACTAATGTTCAGGATCATTTCATCAAGTATCAGCCAATCGCCTACCGGTTAGAACATATGAGAAGAAAGTTCAAAAATGTGTTTCAAGATGGCGGCTTGTGGCGGCCATCTTGGATTTCGAGATCGACCCGAAAAATAACAACACTTTGTCGGAACCACTGTCAGGATCATTTTCATGCAATGTTATCATCCAATCGCACAAGTAGAACTTGAGGAGAAGTTATTCAAATGTGTTTCAAAGATGGGCGGCATTGTGGGCGGCCATCTTGCGGATTTGGATCGACCCCGAAAAAAACAACACTTTTGTCGGGACTATGTCAGGATCATTTTCATGCAAAGTTTCAGCCAAATTCGCACCGTAGAACTTTGAGAAGAGTTTCAAAAATGTGTTTTCAAGATGCAGGGCTGTAGGCAGCCATCTTGCGATTTCGGCATCACCCCGAAAAAATAACAACACTTTGTCGGCGACCATGTCAGGATCATTTTTATGCAAGTTTCAAGCCAAATCGCACTTGTAGAACTGAAAGAAGTTCAAAATGTGTTTTCAGATGGCAGGCGTGGCCGGCCATTGGATTTCGGATTGACCCAAAAATAACAACACCTTTGTCGTGGACCATGTCAGGATCATTCATGCAAGTCTCTAGCCTCAAATCGCACTGTGTTAGAACTTGAGAAGAAGTTCAAAATGTTGTTTCAAGATGGCGGCTTGTGGCAGGCCATCTTGGATTTCGGATCGACCCCGAAACATAACAACACTTTGTCGGGACCATGTTCAGATTCCATTCATGTAAGTTTTCAGCTCAATCCCACTGGCAACTTTGAGGAGAAGATTGAAATGTGAAAAGTTTACGGACGGCGGACGGCGTCACGGCGGACGAAGCGGACGGCGCACGGCGCACGACGACGGCACGAAGGCATTATGGACTAATAGGTCATACCTCTATGACCCTTCGGCGTTTCAGATGACCTAATTAAAATGCAAGTAGTACATTATTGTACAGTTAATCTGAATTATATTAAGAAGAGGTCCAATGGCCTTAATGGTCAATGACTTTTACATACAATCAACACTATAGTAGAAGTACACAGTATTTTATCACAGAACTTCACATATTACATTCTTTTGTAGTTTAGAGCTTTGCTTGAATATGGCATCGTTAGCAGATAGAGTAATTGTGACTACATAATATAAAACACATTAACGTTGTTCATGTGTTTCCACATGACTCAAGCGATCATCGAAAACACTCAAAACAATCAAGAGATCTGTATACTAAACACCTTCCAATGATGAAAGTGTCAGTTTTCTGAAATATCTGATAATATTTTGCCAAGTATATACGTAGGTGGATTAAAGTCTCTTTCTGGTGGTTCTATCGAAGGATAAAGTTGAGTAGGGTATCGATATTTGGAATGGACCGCGAAGCGGTCCATGAAACAAATATCGATACCCTACTCAACTTTATCCTTCGATAGAACCACCAGAAAGAGACTTTAATCCTTATATTTACAGTCTTAACTATTATTTTCATAGCTCAAAATTTACCCTTAATAGTGTTTATGGCATTTATAAGACTGAAATTGAATTATATCGTTTGGTTCCGACAGGCATTTCGAACAGCCACTTGAAGTGGCGGAAATTCCCGCCAATTTATCAATGAACATACCAATAAAATGAGTTCCGTCTGATGAAGCATATATCTGAGGTTTTCCCGGTATGGAACTATAAATCATTTTATTTATCTGTTGTTAAAACACAATGGTGCAAAGCAGTTTGGTTTTAATATTTTGCTTCGTATGATTTCACACGCTTACACAATTCATAACGTGGCAGGATATTTAACGTAGGGTAAAACCGGGGAGGTTCGGACATGCGGGGTTGTTCGGACAGTAAAATGATGCATGTATCCATGTATAACTGTTTTCATTTGCCTAGTACACAGCGTATATTTAGATAACCAATAAACTCGTCTCTTTGTTAAAATACGCACGACTTACCATCTTTTCGTAACGGCACCGCTGATTGGTTCGAGAAGTTAGGTAGCCGAACTACGTCACATGGTACCCGCGAAAATTTAACTTCCGCTGTCTAAACTTCACACATTCCGACTGCGAGCCTATCAGAAGTTCGGCATATCCACACCTTTATAACCTTATAAGGAGTAGATTGATTTTATCGAGGTATCCTTTTTGTATTGAATGATTGTCTCTTAAATTGTTTTTTTATGCACTTTGTAAGCCTTTCAAAGAAAAATAAAAGGAATTTACGAGAAAATACTGTCCGAACCGCCCCGATTACTAAAATGAACTTGCCGGGGTCGTTCGGACACACAGTTCCTACAAAAATATGAATGAATAACACACAACACAAAGACCTTCTTCTATAGAGTAAATTTTGCCCAGATAGTTATGATGGCACACGTTCATATATACATGTATAATGGAAATAAGTCTTACATGTGACAAGTTGTGTCACACAATTTGTAGGCCTACTGTATATTCCGGAACATCTATATAGGCCTACTGTACGTTTAACATTGACTGTCCATAGATTAAGGTATCGGCCTAAAGGATCTAAATTTGTGTCCTGAAATATATTTTTAGTAATATATACATGTACAATGTACATACATGTACACCTTTGCATGAATATTACTTGCACAACGTATAACTTTAAATGCCCCATGTATCGCGCCATAGTGTTGGTTAAATGCCGATTCCCTGTACGTTTATTTGAGATTGTAGTCTCCGATAATTTAAAAAAAAATGTAACGTTGTCGTCCTTGACAACTATCTAGACTTAACAGGTATGGACATGCTTTCTACACTCCGCTCCAGAGAAAATGGAACCGGGACGTGTCCAAGGAGATTTACCAAAGACTCTATTAATCTTTCCAAACTGTTTCTTTATTTCAAACTCACAGATCTGTTTAAAAAGGAATGGTTGTACGATCATATTTTGATCGATACATTATTAAATGTACTTATGGAGATCACCGCCTACACGAGTGCACGGAGAGTAATGTACAGTTATTTGGATGGCGATAACGACATCGTCAGTATTGTCATTCTCGGAAGCATGATAACGAATGACAAGAATTGTTGCAGGGATGTACATCCAAAAACCATGTCACATTTATATAATGTCGTTGAAGAAATAAAACAATTTTCAGTATGAAATATATATTCCATTGTTACTCATTCATTAAAGTACATTGTATGTATTATATACTAGACACATTTATTTATCGCCTACATGACTTTATCTAATTGTTTGGAAGTATGTTGTCACATGAATGGCATGGTTACTTTTTAATCTGCACAAAGAATTCAAAAGTACATTGTAACACGTTGAATGTAACATCGGTACTGTCAGTGCTTTTATTTCACATTTAATCACATGGTGACAGTTGAGATTGCTACAATAAATTCAGCGCTGCATACATGGGTTTTTTTTTTACATGCAACGCTATATAACAAAGTGCTTCGTGGTACAACATAAACGTTTTTAGCGACATCTCTGACATGGGCGTTTGAGCGATATCTCCTGGGCATTTAAGCGATATCTCCTGGTGTTTTAGCGATATCTTCTGGGCCTTTTAGCAATACCTTCTGTCGTTTAAGAGATACCTCCTGCCGTTTTAGCGATATCTCCTGGGCATTTAAGCGATACCTCCTGCCGTTTTAGCGATATCTTCTGGGCATTTAAGCGATATCTCCTGGCATTTAAGCGATATCTCCTGGCGTTTTAGCGATATCTCCAGGGCATTTAAGCGATATCTCCTGGCGTTTTAGCGATATCTCCTGACGTTTTAGCGATATCTCCAGGGCATTTAAGCGATATCTCCTGGCGTTTTAGCGATATCTCCTGGCGTTTTAGCGATATCTCCTGGCGTTTTAGCGATATCTCCAGGGCATTTAAGCGATATCTTATGGTGTTTTAGCGATATCTTCTGGGCATTTAAGCGATACCTCCTGTCGTTTTAGCGATATCTCCTGGGCATTTAAGCGATATCTCCAGGGCATTTAAGCGATATCTTATGGTGTTTTAGCGATATCTTCTGGGCATTTAAGCGATACCTCCTGCCGTTTTAGCGATATCTCCTGGGCATTTAAGCGATATCTCCTGGCGTTTTAGCGATTTCTCTTGGCGTTTTAGCGATATCTCCTGGGCATTTAAGCGATATCTCCTGGCGTTTTAGCGATATCTCCTGGCGTTTTAGCGATATCTCCAGGGCATTTAAGCGATATCCCCTGGTGTTTTAGTGATATCACCTGATCGTTGTTCATTAATATTCACATGTCCGCTTTAGGAATACACGTAGCCGTTTATAATAAATATCAATTCCTTAACTAAGCACAGTAATGCCTCACAGCGGGAAAGGAATATATGGTCAATATGACCAGGACAATCTGAAGAAGGCGCTGGATGCTGTCCGGAATGGTCAAATGTCCGTTCGTAAGGCTGCCAGTAGTTTTAAAGTGCCAAAATCTACCATTGGGGATAGGATAAGTGGTAGGAAGCCAGACCCTTTGCAGTTGGGATCCAAGCCAGTGATTCCAGCGGAAATTGAGAAAAGTATTGCTGACAGGGCCATGGATCTCGCTGCACAGGGATTCGGAATCGGCAGACGACAACTAATTGCTAGAACAGCAACGGTATGCAAAGACCTTAAACTCCAAACTCCATTCAAAAACGGAATTCCGGGAAAGGACTGGTGGGATGGGTTCAAAAGGAGAAATCCAACTGTAGTTCTACGGCGCCCGGAAAAGCTCTCCACAGTCCGCTCGCGCATGCTGAATGCAGTTACTGTAGGAAACTATATGAAGGAACTCAAAGGTTTTTCTAATCTCAATCCGACATCCATCTGGAACATGGATGAGACCGGGATAAACATGGAGCACCAGCCAACGCGTGTAGTGGCTCGCCAGGGATCTAAATCTGTGCCAGGCCGAGTAAGCAACTCTAGGGAGAACATAACGTTCTTGCCATGCGTAAATGCAGCTGGTGAAAAAATGTCGCCATTCATTGTTGTAAAGGGAAAGACACCTCGCTCCCTTAGGTCCTACAACATGCACGAAGGTCCCTCTGGTTCCGTTTGGCGCTTTCAGCAAAAGGCGTGGATGGACGACAGCTTAGGACTGGATTGGTTCAAAAATGTCTTCCTTCAGGAGTGCGGCGAGGATCGTCCTCAGGTTCTCATCCTAGATTCCCATCATTCACACGAGACTCTGAGTCTTCTAGAAGAGGCCGCTAAAAATGAAATCCATGTTTTAGCTATCCCGCCACATACCACCCATTACCTTTGCCCCCTAGATAGGTGTGTTTTCGGGCCTTTTATGAAAGAGTACAACAAAGTATGCATAGAATACATGTCTGCAAAGCCTGATAACATGATCAATAAGGAATCAGTTCCTGCGTTAATATCAAACGCATACTCCAAGGCATTCACAAGAACGAACATCGTTTCGGGATTTGAAGCAACAGGCATCTTCCACTGGAATCCGTTGGCTATCCCAAAAGACGCTTTCATGCCATCTGCGGCATTTGACAAAGAAAAGAATCAGACACCTGTAGCAGAGTCCGACCACCCTTTAGACTGGGTTCTTCAAGAGTGCTGTTCAAGTGATATGTCCACTATACCTCTCGATGCGTCCATCGATAGTGTAACTACAACACCCCCTGTTACTTCGGCTACGATTTCTCGTATTTCTGCCACAGCGGTCACTTCCATCACGTCTGGGAATGAACCTATAGCCTTTCCTTATGTAGCCACACCTGACGACATGTCTATAGCATTCCCAGCTCTTACCACTTCCCCTAGTGGTCCTACAGCAGCAAATGATGTCACCATGATTCCTTTAGTATCTACTACAACTCCTGCTTCATCCCTTGCAGCTTCGAATCCAATCCCGTCATCAAACTCCACGATCTCTACCGAAGCGCCTGTCCCATCTATGCCTAACCCAGTACTGCTGACAGCACCTAATGTTTTTACTGACATTCCATCGTCTCCGCCGTCACAAAAACTGATTTCTCTTGTTTCTGACGTAACTTCAGATCCCTGTTCATTTCCCACTACCTTGGATTCTCCTGTATCAGCAACTGATCCAATGGTATCGGGTCAGATATCAGACATGGATGCCGCCACCATTCTTGCCGGCCTGGTAGATGGGGGCATTGAACTAGAGTCTAGCGAAACAGTTGTGTCTCCTACGATCGATTGGTCGTCCAACTGGAACTCAGAGCTTGACCAAATTTTCTCGCTTCCAGCATCGTCTGAAACGAAACCAAAAAAGAAAAACGTAAAGAGACTCACATCACACAGACTTCTTACCAGCCCTGAAATCTTGATGCAAAAAAGGAAAGAAAAGGCAGAAAAAGATTTGAAAGAGCATAAAAAAAAAACAAAAAAATGACAACAAAGAAATGAACTGATGCATTTGAATATTTTAACGCTTTCAAACTTAACTTCAAAACTGCCATTGTTTCATAATGATCTTTCTTAGAAGTCTCTTAACAATGGACATATAACAGGACACGGAGAACATTGCTTTATGTCCACTGGACTTCGGCTATAACTACCGTAGTTGAAAAATGTGACGTCTATCTGGCAACGAATTGATCTATCTTGAAACATTTAAACCTTTATTCGATTCACGTTTGCGGATATTAATTTTGAATACATGCTCAAAGATGACCTTGCAAACACTCATTACCGTTAAAATATTTTCCAACTAAATGTTTATAAAGCCTTTGTGACTTTATTTGAATTAACTGACGGGACTTTTATTAAAAGTCCATTGGTATCTTGAAATCAGTTAGTTTCTATTTCTATTTACAACCACCTGTTTAGTTTCCGAGTTACACATGTAAGTTATAAAACTTATTTACGTCCTCTTTCATACATTATTCTGTATATTTATATATATATATATATATAACCTACCGACCGACCCTATTTTTTTATCAGTAGTAACTTAGTAATTATAGGTCTGGTAGGAATATTTGTTACATGTACATTTTTACTACTAGAAATGATGCTACCCAAAATGTATTTTACAATACAAACTAACAATAAGTGTCATGAACAAAAACTAAGGTGCTAGGCCATTTTCATCCTTAAATCTCTACAGTGTGCGACAACCCTGAAAACACCATATATTTTAAAACAAGAAATGATATTGCGGAAAGGGATATTTTTTACATGTGTAAATATAATAAATAAATGTTCTTAAACGAATCTAAATATTGATGTTCCATTTTGGCAGCGATTTAGATAGTATAAAATCTGGATTCAAACACTCCTAGATTTTTTTTACTTTTACATCTTCAAAAAGTGTTTCAATTTGGGTAGCATCATACAATATTTAAAAAAGCTGAATTTAACTTGTTAATACAAATTCATATTGGAATAGATCTATTTAGTTTGTTTCAATCCAAATGCAAAATTTGAAAACTATATTTCTAACTATTTATTGGCATTACGGGAATTTCTTAACTTACACGTGGTCGGCTATAATCCGCATCCTGCAGGCGTGTTGTCGTCTGCTAGCTATATGTTCTGTTAATTAGAGGCCCACATCCAAAAAATTCGTCGTGTTTACGGAACTGGAACGATCCTATAAAAACGGCTGTCCTACGAAACGCCAGTTTAAAGATCTGTTTATGGGTGTACCTAATTAATTATATATCGAACACTCACTAGCTAGTACTGATGTCATCAGTCGAGATCCAAGCTGATTGTGAGATCCTCGTGTAACGTTTCAGTTACGCATGCGTAGTGCGTTTATCGTAAGCCCGGAATATGTATTAGTCATATTTCAGACACTTGTATACACTGTAGAAGTGATAGTCGTCATTGCAATATAAGTTAATAATTCCTAGTAATTGTAACGTTTACCAACATAATGATATAATATGGACATAATAGTACTAGTAACGTGTGTCCGAACCGCCCCGAACCTGTGTCCGAACCGCCCCGAAACGAAGAAAAAAAGGTTAGCTATTATTATCGTTATTTGTGTTGACAAATGAACGTTATATCATCAAAGTACGTGAATGAAAATTTGTGACGGAAATGCTGAAATATATCTTAATTGATCGGTTCATCAAAATCTATCATTTTTCTGATAATTTCGTGGATATTTCACATAATGTTAGAAAGTGTCCGAACCTCCCCGGTTTTACCCTAGTTGTGACGCGGCGTCCGATTCAAACCGCCTGTGTAAAGGAGGTGTGACAAACAGAGAGTTTCTTCAATTTTGTGATCACTTGAGTTCTACTTAATCAGTTCACGTTTGAAATTACTTGAATACACGGATGTTTACATAGTTCCATGTCATTATTTCCGGATTTTAGAGATTTTCAAATGTATCGGACGTCGTTTCGAGGAACATGTACAAACACAGGTAGGCCCACTACTGTAAATCGTTTACTGTACCGCTCTCAAAATGTTAGCTATATTTATATTGTTGATTTAAACACTTCAATAAATATTAGAGGTGTCTATTACAAGTATTGTAAAGCTACAATTGAAGGATTCCGTTTCATTGATATTTCGAAACACCCAAACGTACATTGTGTATGTAAGTCCTACTCTCGCCGATTCACAGTAGATTCTAGATAACGTACAGGACTTGTCTATCCGCCGAGGTGAACAAAAATGCATTGTCGTGCTAGGTCGTTTTGGTTACACTTATCCAACTCAAATACTGATGTTGTTCTGACATATCTTATCCATTCGCGTACAACCAAAGATGTTAAAAATACGAATATAATGTAGATCTAGGCTACATGTTATAGAGAACAACACAGACTCACAGACACACAACATGTAAACATTGCGACGTCATCGGAATGTGCAAAACTGTACATTGTACAACATTGTTTATTTATCATACGCACGGAAGCATTGCTCAAAGAGGTACGGTAGTAACATAAACAATGTAACTTTTCTACATTTGTATTTACACACATACATGTTTATGTGTTCAAACCTATTTTGATACATGTACATGTTCATCGAACGTACGTTCGGTTACTGAAAACACCAAAAGTTTCTGATTTGGACCATCATAAATTCATCCGCGCGGCTCCAAATTGCGCGTGACATACTCAATTTATCGAGAAATAAAGTTGAGTAGCCTTTGGTTGAAATCAACGGGGTTTATACTATCAATTCACCACTGACTGTAAATATAATGGAGTACATGTAGGCCCTACGTGTATGCAAAATACAAACACGCATGCACCGGGTGTATGTAATAAAAGCGTGAAGTGGATCAATTGATACTGTTTTCATGTTGTTTTTACGCTTAAGGCTAAAAGCCTTACAGCGTATTATTACTGCCTGCGAAACCGGAAATACCCTTTCGACTACGACACCACCTAGCGTGAAAAAGTACTACAACTCCGGTCTAAAAAAAATCCGCTTTCTACAGCAAATAAGCTGTCATAGTGTAATTATGATTGCATGAAAAAATCTGTGGTATTTCCTTAAATGTTATACATGTAGCGTGGAAATTTATGTCACGCTTAGTTTTTATTAGTTGTTAAAGTTTAAGTTTATTTGTATTGTAAAATAACAGTTTTATACTATTAAGTTCATAGTTTTAGTTTATATATGTGCAGTATGTATAGTGTATATATAATATACATACATAGGACAGTTAGGGACCAGGTGACCACGTGCACGTGCCCATCTGGGGTCGTTACGTATACGTAGGGAGCTAGAGCACCGCATTTCGTTTTCCATTATAAGGAGTTGTTTACGACTAGGGCTGTGTATTAGGGTCCAGTTTGATGGACAGGTTGCGTAAGATGTTCGTATTAATAGTAACAGAGAGCTAAATTTAGGTAGTGGTCACTCCGGCCAGCCAATTAGAGTTAGGTTGGGAGGGGGGATGGAAGTAGGTAGAAATACGTAATCGTAATTAGATTCAGCCAATGAACGTGAGAATAAAGGTCGGAGGAGCGAGGTTTTAGCCAATTAAAGGACAGTATGAAAGTGGTATAAAAGGGGGTGCACGTGAAGAAAAGACAGAGTACATGGACATTTTGGGACTTACTCCACGTATCTCAGGATAAGATATTTTAATTCGGATTACTTTACTACACTTAGTGTGTTTGTGACTATGGGATTTATACTTGCATTTGGGATGTACTGAATACTTCGCAATTATGGATATCACCTAGCAGTGAACTTCAGTGAAACAGTGTACCAGTGTGTGTGTTCCTAATGGATTTATGGTGAACTATATTACGTGGATGTTTATGTGAATAAATGATGTGAATTTTAAAGTGATGTTTTCTAGTTTCCCCTGTCGTAGTCACCTTCCATCACGGACTTACGATATACAATAGCGTCTCGTCATAGCCTAAGTGCTATCATATTTTGGAAAAACGCTACATACATGTAGTTTCAAAAATGTGTCCAAAACTGTAATATCGTTTTCTATTAATGGAAAGTAGTGAGAATAATATTCGCATGAATGATAGCGATCGCTGACCTAAATTCTCGCCAGTTATTTGCACTAAATGTATAAGTAGGGCTGTTATGGGTACTAAATTTTGTCCTCGGGTACCCGAATTTAAGTATCCGATCCGTACCTAGGTACTCGACATGTATTCATATATGAAAGTATCAACTTCGTGAGTTACTGTACAATTTTACTGATGTTGTTTGGGGCGATCTTCAGATGGAGCAAATTTCAATGTAATCATAATGATATGTGAGAGATTTATACCAAATGGTATTGGATAATCAATTTAATATCAATCGGTAACATCATACATTCGTAATATACAAGCTTACAGAGCCCAGAATGTTGTTTTACCGCACATATGCGTAACAGGAAGTACAAAAGAGTGACGTATATACGTAGTCTTCATTCGGATAGCCTCTGGTGTTATCATATACAGCATACAGATACAATCGGATCCCCTCGGAGAAATTTCAAGGGTAAAGGTCAAAACAAGGGTGATCATAAGCCAAATTGGAAATTTCCGGTAATCTTCGGAAATATAACACCTCGGGAGTGTGTGCCGAAGCCGCCATGCCGTGAATCACGACATAGTTCGAAAACCCTCGGACTTTATCTATCTATAGGTTCCGAATAGAGAAATATGGCTGCCAATGTTTACAGTGGCGAAAGCACAGCTCAGTAAGTTTGATAAGGATACGCAAACTGAAACAAGGGGCGAAATTCCTGTCAGTTTCTTTAATGATCAGTTGCCAGCATGCTGAAATAGAAAATCTACCAGAGCAGGATTTGTGCGATACTCGTTATTGTTAGATTTCAAGTTATTTTGGATGCATTTGTCATTCATTTGTATTTTTCTGAGTTAAAGTTAGGCCTAGTATTCGTTGTAAAGTTAGGAGACTTTGCAGCCGCCGTCATTGTTATTCATATCATGGAAGATTTCTGTGTGAAATTGATATAATACGCGTATGTGATTAACTATTCATCGATTTGAAATTGCAGACATTAAAGTGACCATACAAACGTTTCTTTATGTTTTATAGTTTTTGTCATGTCACCTGTGAAATTCATTTGTATCTCCTTGGCTACAGATAATTGCAGACTGAACTCCAATCAGTCAATATTTTTATGTGAGAACATAGAACACAGAGGAAACATAGGGCCTATATACATGTAGATGGATACCAATTTATTAGGATACTATGGATATAAGTTTACTAGTTTGTGGTAATGTTTAACTTCAACGACTATAACTAATGAGATAGTCCAGAGTTGGATATAATGTCAGCTATACTAATAGTAAACCCTCGAGTAGCTATCAGCATGAATGCACTACATAAAAGGATCCTTCGCAGACCACCATCAATTCTTTTAATCAAATTATTCTTATTGTAGGTACTATGGCATATATTTATACCCATTTGATAACGGATATCTTATTTCAATTAACAGATTTTATTTCAATTTATTTTAAATAAATATGTCTTTGAATTTAGAAATGTAACATTCTGTATTTTACAGATATCTGTAATATAATAGATATTTGTATAAATATATACTTATAGCAATAAATAAGATATCTTATTTTATATGAAGATATTTAAGAGTATATATATTGTTAATTCAGATATCTGAATTTGTGACACTGAAGAAATAAGATAAATTGAGTTTAAAATCAGAAAATGGATTGAATTTCTTCTGCCCATTCATATATGAATATGAATCTTTTGTAGACATGCAAGTACCCTTTCCAACTTGTTTTATTTCCTATAACTGGAGGATGCCACTTATTCATTTAAGGATTATATATGACCACATGCTGTGGTTGATCATAACTTATAAACTATGGCTTAAATTATACTTATATAGTTACAGGTGTCATTTAAAACATAACACCCAGTCACATAAACAATTAATTTACAACACTCCACATGTGGTTACATGTATGTTTAAGTTTAGGCCTACAAGTCAAATAACAATAACTAGTGTAATGTACAGTAACATTTCATAACGAACACTCTTACAATTAAGTTCAATGGCACACTTTGTTTGTTTTGTTTGATTTTTTAAACGTCCTATTAACAGCTATGGTCATGTAAGGAGTAAGGACGGCCTCCATGTATGCGGTGTGTTGTGCGAGGTGAGTGTACTAGGGAGACTGCGGTATGTTCGTGTTGTGTCTTCTTGTATAGTGGAACTGTTTGCCCTTTTTTATAGTGCTATATCACTGAAGCATGCCGCGAAGAACACTAAGCACCACACCCACCCGGTCACATTATACTGACACGGCGAACCAGTCGTCCCACTCCCCGTATGCTGAACGCTTAAGCAGGAGCAGAAACTGAAAGTATATTTGTATAACAAAGTTGTTTTGTTGTTCTCCAGATGTTAATTTTAACCATGTTTTTTCTGTATATTCAATATTAAAAGTATGTATAAATAAGCGAACACGGACGACTGGTATTTATCAATTAGACTCCCCAACTTAATATTTCTAAACCTCATAAGATGATTAGATATGATTTTGGACTTAAAGACCCTACATATAGAAGTTTCCCCACTCTGGTAGAGGACACTCTTTTCATGACTCTCAAGGATCTTAAGGTTATATTGATTGGCCTAGGACTTTATATATACAGTATTATTTTTCCAACGTTAACGCATACTACCAAAGAACCAATATATATTAAAAAAGTAATAAAATCATAAAAACCCTTTGGGCTGAGACAGAATAACAAACCAAGCGGTAAAATTCTTAAGTTGTCAAACTAAAGTATAAAAATCTTATCCCGAGGGGAGATCTCCCCTCACCAAAGAGAGTGAACAATTCTTTTTTCTCTTACCCTAAGTGAGTATTTGCAAAGGATCTTTACTGCCTATTAAATTGTACCTTGGTGAGATTACCTGTACCATGTTTTAGTTGGAGGAAGCTGAATTATCTAGAGAAAGATCAATAAACCGATGATCAGTACTTTGGTAGCATGTAAGCTTTCCTATTAGGGTTCAAACTTGAAACCCAGAGGTGAAGGAGTAGTGGCACTGTTGGAACACCTTGACCACTCTGCCTCAAAATTTTTAAAATGTAAAAGTAATCATATTTACTAGAGGA
>SAYR01031483.1:492450-509332 GCA_004382745.1 Argopecten irradians irradians
TGGATATATAAACACATCACTCTTAAATGGAAGACAAGTATGCACACATATACAAGAAGGACAAATTAAGACACAAATTAATGGTAGGTAACAATACAAAAAATGAAGACTAGAGACAGATAAACAAAACAAACTACAATGTACACAACATGTATTGACACACACACACACGGCGTGGACAGGAAGTGTAAACAAAACAGAAACATGGAAAGACAGACAGACAGACAGACACTGGAAAATGTAGACAGACAGGATTGAACAAACTAACAATGTACATTTAGTATCAAAATGACAACTGATAAAATGAATGGATATAAGGACAAATATAGACAGAAGAGGAAGGGGGGAATACTGTATCTAAATATTTATACACTAGATTACACAACGATTGATTGTTTGAATTACCTGCTGCCCCTATTGCATTATCGTAAAAGGCGACTAAATTTGGGATCTTATCTTTTCTCTTCTTCCTAAATGACATTATCTTTCCTAATGCCTTCCTTGGCACCACCTCACTTTTAGCCTTGAGTTGAGCGTTTGTTCCTATGAGGAAGGCTCCGGGTGCTGTCCCCAGGCCGAGACACACCAAAGTCTCAATCGCATCCCCTCGGAGAAATTTCCGGTAATCTTCGGAAATATAACACCTCGGGAGTGTGTGCCGAAGCCGCCATGCCGTGAATCACGACATAGTTCGAAAACCCTCGGACTTTATCTATCTGTAGGTTCCGAATAGAGAAATATGGCTGCCAATGTTTACAGTGGCGAAAGACGCAAACTGAAACAAGGGCGAAATTCCTGTCAGTTTCTTTAATGATCAGTTGCCAGCATGCTGAAATAGAAAATCTACCAGAGCAGGATTTGTGCGATACTCGTTATTGTTAGATTTCAAGTTATTTTGGATGCATTTGTCATTCATTTGTATTTTTCTGAGTTAGGCCTAGTATTCGTTGTAAAGTTAGGAGACTTTGCAGCCGCCGTCATTGTTATTCATATCATGGGAAGATGTCTGTGTGAAATTGATATCATACGCGTATGTGATTAACTATTCATCGATTTGAAATTGCAGACATTAAAGTGACCATACAAACGTTTCTTTATGTTTTATAGTTTTGTCATGTCACCTGTGAAATTCATTTGTATCTCCTTGGCTACAGATAATTGCGGACTGAACTCCAATCAGTCAATATTTTTATGTAGAGACATAGAACACAGAGGAAACATAGGGCCTATATACATGTAGATGGATACCAAATTTATTAGGATACTATGGATATAAGTTTACTAGTTTTTTGTGTAATGTTTAACTTCAACAGCTATAACTAATGAGATAGTCCAGAGTTGATATAATGTCAGCTTTCACTAATAGTAAACCTCGAGTATTGCTATTTCCAGCAATGCAATGCACTACATGAAAAGGACCTTCGCAGACCACCATCAATTCTTTTAATCAAATCTCATTCAGTTATGTTGTTCAATTTAAGGTTTAATAACAATTCATCACGGCAATATTTATACGGAACCAATCTTGATCACATTCTTCTATTTCACATTAACTAACTTCTCTATTTCAAATAATATGTTAAATCAAAAAATATCGTACTTTGCAATTAGAAATGTAACAAGTTCTGTATTACTCTGTAATATATAGATATTTGTAATATATATACTTATAGCAATAATAAGATACTCTTATTTTATATGCAGATATTTAAAGAGTATATATATTGTTTAATTCAGAATATCTGAATTTGTGATACTTGAAGAAATAAAAGATAAATTGAGTTTAAAATCAGAAAAATGATTGAATTCTTTGCCCATTCATATATGACATATGAAATCTTTTTTAGACATGCAAGTACCGCTTTCCAACTTGTTTTATTTAACCTATAACTGGAGTGCCACCTTATTCATTTAAGGATTATATATGACACACATGCTGTTGGTTGATCATAACTTATAAAGCTATGGCTTAAATTATAACCTTATATAGTTACAGGTGTCATTTAAACATAACACCCCAGTCACATAAACAATTAATCTTACACACTCCAACATGTGGTTACATGGTATGTTTAAGTTGTAGGCCTACAGTCAAATAACAATAACTAGTGTATGTACGTAACATTTCATTAACGAACACTCTTACTTAAGTTCAATTGGGAACTTTGTTTGTCTTTGTTTGAATTTTTTAAACGTCCTATTAACGCTATGGTCATGTAAGGAGTAAGGACGGCCTCCATGTATGCGGTGTGCTTGTGCGAGTGAGTGTACTTAGGGAGAACTGCGGTATGTCTGTTGTGTCTTCTTAGTTAGTGGAACTGCTTTGCCCTTTTTTATAGTGCTATATCACTGAAGCATGCCGCGAAGAACACTAAGCACCACACCCACCCGGTCACATTATACCTCGACACGGCGAACCAGTCCGTCCCACTCCCCGTATGCTGAAACGCTAAGGCAGGAGCAAGAAACTGAAAGTATATTTGTATAACAAAGTTGTTTTGTTGTTCTCCAGATGTTAATTTTAACCATGTTTTTCTGTATTTTCCAATATTAAAAGGTATGTATAAATAAGCGAACACGGACGACTGGTATGTATCAATTAGACTTCCCAAACGTAATATTTCTAAACCTCATAAGATGATTAGATATGATTTTGGACTTAAAGACCCTACATATAGAAGTTTCCCTCACATCTGGTAGAGGACACTCTTTTCAGACTCTCCAAGGATCTTTAGGTTATATTTGATTGGCCTGGGACTTATAATACAGTATTATTTTTCCAACGTTAACGCATAATACCAAAGAACCAATATATATTAAAAAGTAATAAAATCATAAAACCCCTTTGGGCTGAGACAGAATAACAAACCAAGGAGTAAAATTCTTAAGTTGTCAAACAAAAAGTATAAAAATCTTATCCCGAGGGTCGAGATCTCCCCTCACCAAAATAGAGTGAACAATTCTTTTTCTCTTACCCTAAGTGAGTATTTGCAAAGATCTTTACTGCCTATTAAATTGTACCTTGGTGAGATTACCTTGTACCATGTTTAGTTGGAGGAAGCTGAATTATCTAGAGAAGATCAATAAACCGATGATCAGTACTTTGGTAGCTTTCCTATTAGGGTTCAAACTTGAAACCCAGAGGTGAAGGATTAGTAGTACTGTTAGAACACCTTGACCACTCTGCCTCAAACTTTTTAAATATAAAAGTAATCTATTTACTATTTACTAGAGGACACATCTGATGTACTGTGTTTTTGTGTGCATTTGATAACTATAGTCAAACTTATCTATAATATAGATCTTTACACTTTATACACAGACCAAATTGTGTTATAAACATCCATTTTAGACACTTAAAAGTGGTTTAAAAATTATAAGCAGGTGGTCTTTATACAAAGATTGTGCTAAGGCAGAATTTACAATAATCAACATCTATATCTCAAATGTTGAAACATCTATATATCAAATATTGAAAGAAATGCTGATGCTAAACTGTTTTATTGTTTCAAATATTGGAGTGATTTCCATGTACAGAATGTACATACACATGTGTTAGCTACAATTTGTACTCCATTCTCTGGTGAGGATTTCATTATACCTGGGTTCCAATGTACCTTGATGCAAGAAAAGTAGGAAGTCATTAGGAATAAAAGAACTATTTTGATTTTAATAATGAATTCTGACTCTAGGTCTTTGGTAAGGATGTTTTTGGTGAGTGTGAAAAAGAAAACAGATACTTTGTTGCTTGGTGTGGTTTGATTAGCATGTTTAATAGCCAGGATCGAAGAAATCTGGAGTACCTAGAGAAAAACACAAAAAAAACAGCATTAATACAGGAAAACTGCCACAAATGGGATTCAAACTCTGTGACATTGAGTGTCTTGTTGTATTTTGTCATATCTTAACCATGCACCCATTCACATGCACTGCAGCTCCAATAGAATGTCTTGTAGTTTGTTGGGTTTTTTTTCTCTAAAGAATAAATAGGAGTACTGGGTAATAAGTATATAAATCACATAATACCACAGCTATTTAATACTAAATACATAATTTTAATGTCTTTTTTACATGTATACCAGTACTTTGCTTGAAGGGAAACTATACATACTGTACATATTATCAAATGAAAACACTTGGACAAGAAAAGTAAATATTTTTGATTTTCCATATATTATTAAGTAGGTTGTACCCTGTATGCTAAATTACCTTTAAAGAAATCAGAATCTTTGATTTTAATACTTTTTCTATTTATTTACTTATCAATTTGGCAATTGATGTTCAATTTGGCAATTGATGTTCTATTCAATAGTGAAATCTCAAAGTCAATTAGGTTACTAAAAAGTCTGATGAACTGGTATATGTTTTAGTGACAGTTATTCTATAATATCCAAGATTGGTAGGGCCACTTTTTCGAATTGGACACACATAGGTGTATTAAAAGGTTGTTGCGATGACGAGGGATTCCAGAACGCCTTAAACTTGTGTCTTTTCCATTTATCTTATGCTATGTGCGGTCACATCCAAAACAAACTGCTCTCATGGTATTCAGTGGTATCTTTTGATAACTTTTCCTGGAACGAGAAAATCAAATACTGGTAAACTGTTGATCAGTAAAAGCATAAATATTTCAAGCTTTATATTTTACTGTTGCATTGCACCTTATACTTCTTCATCACAAAGAATTGTCATGCTTTTTTCATATTAAGTAGTATGTATTTGTAATATTAATGGAAGCAAAATAGACAAACTTGGGGAAAACTATAGCTGTTCTTGATCAAGCAAGTGATCTCATTATGACAATTCAAAATATTTCTGACTTAGTCATTAAAACCTAAACCAGACATTTTAATCACTTAACTGTCCTCAGAGGCTCAGATCATATCAAATGCTTGTTAAGAAAATAATATGTAATGGAAAAAAATGAAGATTTGCTGACACCTTTTCAAGAGACAATACATATATACATGCACATCTATATAGGCATTCATGTACATTTAGAATCTCCTCCATTATGCTGTATTCCTGTTTCGCTGGATAAGGTAATGTCTCCTCTTAGTTTTGATGACTGCATACATGGTGCATCTTTGACATCCCATATTTTGAAGTGATAAGTAATGGCCTTTCCATATGTCAATCTTTATAGGCCTGCAAAACACAAATACCATCAACAGTATTTGAAACATAATTGTACCTAGGCTATAGGTAAGTTACATTTTGTGATGATCCAGATATCAAAACAGTATTAGACTTGAAGATTGAATAAAAAATGTGAACTTATAAATGTTCCATACATGCATGCAATAATACATGCAATGCAGTACATATATATACATGTATATATTTTTGGCAGAATGTCAAACCCCTACATGTGCATATGTTTTGTTCAGGTATTGTGTTGCATGTATCTTACTCTTAGGAATACATGATGCAGTATTATAATTGAATAAAATGAAGATATTCACATACAATATTATATAACCATATATACTGTACAGCATAATTGTATCTCTGTCATGGCTCTACTTCATTCGCTTATAATTCATTTACATAATATATTTATCAAAACAAGAAGATATTTTTATCTTGTGCATTAATGCAATACAGATATACCATGGATATAAAATTTACATAATCATTTTGAAGTGGTAGATCTACTGCTACTTTCTGTGTGCCATACTGTTATTCCTCTGTTAAGTGCATATGGATCACCCGATCACCCAAGGAATATACGATCTCATTTCTATGCCGTCATTGTGATTGTAAAATCAATTATCTCCTTCTGAAAAAAAAACAAACATCAACATGCAATATAAATTTATATGTCTTTTCAATCACTTACACTGATACATAAATAAATTACACGCACTATTAACTAATAATAGCATAACTATATCTGTATATACAATTGTAGTGTACACGAACTGATAATTTAAAACATAACTCTTAACAAAATAATTATAGATTTGTCTACTTCATTCTTCAGGTTTTAATTCAAACAATAATCGCATATATTCACCTGTTTCGCGTGGTCCTCGGAGATGCATGTCCCATATCTAGCTTATCACAAACATCTTCAGATTTGTATTTCTTGTTCAGTACATTTTACAGACGCTTTGTTGTGCTAGAACACATCAAACAAAAACGTACTGCTTTTCCTTCGTGTTGATTTCATGCCAATCCATGGGCGCAGCCATTTTGGAATAATATGACGTAAACACCACGAGAACATACCACGTGCCCCTCCATGCATGCACTCGAGGTGATATATCCGAAGATTCACGGAAATTACTCCGAGATGTCGCGATTGCGTTCGCCCCTGTGAGGCAGGCTCTGGGTTCTGTCCCATGGCCGGGACACACCAAAGTCTATAAAAGTGGTAGTTTCTGCTCCTGCTTAGCGCTCAGCAAACAGGGTGTGGGGCGACTGGTTCGCCCGTTGTCAGTATAATGTGACCGGGTGGGGTGTGTTGATTGGTGTCTCTGGCGGCATGGTTCAGTGATATAGCACTATAAAAAGGGCAACAGTTCCACTATACAAGAAGACACAACATTAATATACCGCAGTCTCCCAAAACACGCACCTCGCACAACAACACGCAACACATCGCATACATGGGAGGTCGTCCTTACATTGCCATAGCTGTTAATTGAACGTTAATAAATCAAACAAACAAAAATCTACATAACATCATATCAAATGTCTCTAATGTCTTTCTCAATAGCGCCGAACTGCGACTGCCGCTTTCTTCGGACTCCCATCGTCGCCAACATTTCATTAGTCGATGCTAGTCCGCCTCTTGTCACTTTAGCTTTCCATACTGCTCGAATGTTGATTTTAGGTGAGAAATTGTCAACATTAGATTGAAATACATCTAGCTGATTAAATAATGGCGATAATTTTAAAACCTCGACATCTACAGCTAGAATAGCATCCCTGACTAACATCCTGGTGTGTGTCAAAGTCGTGTTTGATCGGAATATTTTTGACAAGTTTCTCACACCTTTATCGAGGGATCTTGTAGTATAGAATAAGTCAGTCAGAAAATGATATCTTTTCCGTAAACAGCAGCTAGATGCCAACATACTCAGTATCTTTAAAAGGGGAGATAAACATTTGCCAAAGACCAGTATGACTTACACCTGTAACCTGCAAAATTCTGGAACGTCATCTATTGCCATATAATGAAACATTTGGAAACCAATTTCAATCATGGATTCAGAACAGGTTTCCCGTGTGCGAAACCCAATTACTAACTACATTGGACGACACGAGATCACGACAAAGGACACTAAGTGGATGTTGTCATCTTAGACTTTTCCAAAGCCTTTGACACTGCCCCTCATGACAAACTACTACACTATTAGATCGATATAGAAACAAAGGTAGATTACACAAATAGCTCTCTAACTTCCTAACAAAGATGAGAACAGAAACATCAGTAAACTCCGGAGTACCCCAAGACACCGTTCTCGGATCAATACTATTCATATGCCATATTAATGATTTACCGTCTTTTTGCCGACGACTGTCTGCTATACCGCACCATCAAATCGAAATAAGACCACGAACTACTACAGACAGACCTAAACAACCTGGAAAATGTTCAAAACCTGGGGCATGACATCCAATGCCAAAACAAATGCTACATCCTGTCAATAAACCAGAAGTCACCCAGATTCTATGAATTGAAGCATATATTACAGAAAGTTCAAACCAACCCATACCTAGATCTACAAACATCCAATGCACCCATATAAAGAAGACCTATAACAAAGCCAATACGCCACCTACGGCTTTGTGTATGGGAATCTGAAGAATGTACCCGAGTAATGCTGGAATACCGCATACATGTTCCTAGTTAGATCCATTATGGAGTATGGCGCAAGTCTATGTAACCCGTACCTCCAACGAAATATAGAGAACTTAGCCGATACCCTACAAACGTCCAAACTCTCCAGGCCTCATACAGGTAGCTGGATTACAGGAGCACGCCACACTCCAGCGATTGACAACTTTAACTATTGGGACTATTTGAATTTAACTATGTTTATTTTTTACAGAATGGCTTTTTTGAAACATAAACTTCTTGGTTTCCTTCTTTAATTTTTTTTTTGGATTACAAAATTCTAGTAAACACACGATGAATGATAAAAAAATGTAAATAATTTTGTACTTGTATTTGCCACGTATTAGCCAATAATGGCCTTTTTTGACCTTACACGCATACGTGCGTCTAGCCCTGGGGCAGCTGTGACAAGTAAATATTTTCGTATCATCGATGGAAAATATCCTGCAGGGTGTAACCGCAAGGTTTCAAGCGTTGTGTCCGATCTTTTCTAACTCGAACTAAAGACATTGTAAATTAAATTCGGTATAAACGTGTAAAGTTCCCCGGAGTCTAATGATCATTTTGATCAGAACAGAATAAACAAAACAGAAAAAAAGGAAACATTACTGGTTTTTGTTTTAGGCTAATTGACTCCGAGTTTAAATTCTGAACTGGTCTTATAAGGTTTAAAGACCTGTTTAAACTACGTGATTTTTGTATGCCTATATATCACTTCTAAGGTGTACTTGAACATATCTCGTTGATATAAGTGTCTCTGCATCGGTCAAAATCTTAGATATTACTTTTGACTCGTAGATTTGTGTTGTTTGTAAATTTTGGCAAAAAAATCGGGCATTTTCAAGTTTGTAATTCAACAGGGTTCAGTACAAATATTCGGGTCAAGCAAATAACATGCCAATTATGTTTACTTGTTTTATGGAAATGGAGAATATATTTTTATTACCGTGTTCACACAATTTTTTTACACATCATAATACAATATCAAATATTCTTCAGTAAGTAAACAATGCCCAGGTAATAAGATATAATTGGGCTTACGAGATCCCGAATATTATCAGTTTATACAAATAATCAAGTTTTGAGCGTAGGCTCTAGGTATCTGTTCCCTGCCGAGACACACCAAAGTCTTATAAACGATGGTAGTTTCTGCTCCTTCTTTAAGTCGACTAGGTTGGTGGTTTGTCAGTATAATGTAACCGGTCGGGGTTGTGTTAGACTCGGTGTCTTCGGCGGCATGTGTGTCACGGAACACGGAATACCACAGTTCCCCAAACACATAACCACCAAATTTCTTAACACTACACGCCGCACACATAGGAAGGCGTTCCTTGTAGGCCTCGGCTAGTTATTAGGACAGTTATTGTAATCAACAAACACGATTAACTTGCTAATAGAGATCGCCCATCCTCCTCATCGCTAAATATGTATTTAGCAGACTAATTTTGTAGAACATCATAATTCCATCTAAAAAATATGTTGGTTATCTAAACGACATACTTTCAAAATGTTCACATAAAATTATTTACCTCTCAAATATGAAAGTTTTTCCTTAAACCAATACGCTTACCAGTTAGAAAATAAATGAAGCATCTGACTCGATGATTATCTTCTCAAAATGGACAAGATCTTTTGTTTAGGGGGTTGAAGTTTGCAATCAACTTCCTGTCTTCTAATATTCAAGTGACAAACTGCCACAACGCACCTTAGGCAAGAATGTAGCGGGTGAATCTCTAGGCATAGTGCAGTTTAATATAATTTTCAGTTTAAAAACAAAATCTTCTTAAAAAGTATCTATAATGTCCGAATGCTTTTTCCGTTTACATTGCTAATATTCCATATTTCCGTAAACCGATGTCTTATTAATATAATCCAAAACACACAATGCGTAAAAGACTGTCATAGGCTAGTACGTATAGATGTAGCCAGTTATGATATTAGTTGCATTATTTTAAGATACCAGTTGTCGAGTCCCAGATCTTCGATACCTTTCGGACCAATTTACACCAGTTTATATAACAGTTTTTTCCGATGACACTGGCTTCAGTTACGGCATAGACGAAACACTTCATTATGTTGTATAGAAAAACACGTATTCCAGCCCATGTCTCCTCTTTTTCGAAAGTAGAAGTATTCTTCGAGACTCCCAAGAACGTAACTAATAGCTATGGTTCTGCACGTTCTGATAGCAGGTTGTTTCAGTCTGAACCCATATCGTTGAATGAATAGAATAAATATTTGTTCGTTTGTTTGATTCATTTAACGTCCTTTAAAGCTCTGGTCATGTAAGGACGGCCTCCATGCATGCGGTGTGTTGAGTGGTATGTTTGGGGGATGCATGTTTTGGGAGACTGCGGTATATTCAATGTTGTTCTTCTTGTTAGTAGAAAACTGTTGCCTTTTTATAGTTATATATCACTGAAGCATGCAAACATGGTTTTGTACTAAAGCATTTAAGTGTTTTGTATACAAAAGAACGACTCATTCTCCGCAGCTATTAAACTTCGATGATAACATTCCCTTTCTTTAGCACCATTTTAAAATTTTGGACTAAGGAATTAACACGTGATGCGCTCGCTATCTCATACCCATAGCTAACCATACCAGTGTCCCATGAACACGATAAGGTTACAATAAACGCCTTACGAATGATTCAAGAACGGAAAAGTCGATAGACTTCCGGATATTACTAAAGACGCTAATTGAGAAAACACGAGGGGGTGAAACATATAAGTATGACGGATAACTATGATTCCCTGTTACACTCCCCTCTTTGAAAACTAAGCCATATATTACACGCTACAATTATGCTAGGTGAGACCATTTGCCTATAAACTATAGATCTAAAATATAATACACAGGACAAGTAACAACTATAATAATGACAATGTTGTGGTTATGCTGACCAACAACCGAAATGTATAATATTTCCCACTCTCTACAAGTAAACACTAAATGTATATATGTAATATACAAGATGGCCCATGGGCTTTAGCGGTCATCTGACTATTTGTACCATACTTAACGATATACGGTTTCATGAAGTACAGAGAGTTTTAAAGACAGGCTATTTTGACTTTATTGGATTTGTTTGTTCTTCAAGACAGGCAGGGTTCCCAGATGGTGAGATAGGTCAAGGTATTTGGGCATTCTCAATTTGAACAAACTTTTGGTAGTCGTAGCTCATGAATTCCAGGCGGATGCTACATTGGCCAAAGGGACTATTCAGTACACAGTTTTTGGTTCAAATGACTGTTGAGCTTCCTCTTTGTTGCACCTTTCATAAGAAGAATTCAATTAAAGGGATGATCATCATGTTAAGCCGTATTCTGAACACTGTGACTTGTGAATGAAGACATAAGAGTATATACTACTTCTATGAGAACGACTTGTGTAGCGTTATCTATATGCTCGCAGCATGCAAACATGGCCGTACATAGGATAAGTTTGCTATCAGTTCAGGTCAGGACGATGGTGGGAGATCTTCTAATGAATGATAATTTGTTTAAATGAATTTTAGTTCTACTATTATTGAACCCATTGTGCCCTATTTGAATAGAAAGTGGTTCGTATGTGGGTAATTTTAGTTGAGAGGAAGAGAAAACTATTGATAGCCCTTCATCCAGTCTTCGTGTTTGTCTGGCGCTAAACTAATATAGTACCCTGAGGGCATCTACTGGCTTTGGCTTTCGTTAAGTTAATAGATTGATTGACTTTGTCGCTGGTATTTTTAATTAGTAATTGTTAGCACTTTATGTTAGTTGTATTCATCACGTGGGACAAGCTGTCTCGAATGAAGCATAGGTATAATTGTATGGTCTTTATTGGATATTAGAGAACTTGTTATGCCATATATAAGACGGGTGAGATCGTAAGTCGAAGATGATTCCAGTTAGACTCTTCCGTATTGGCTCCTTCTTGGTATCTTGAAAGAAGTCGTGTTCAAGATGTTTTCAATCTCACGTCGTCTAGGTTTTGATTCCTCCTCGATGGTTAACCGCTGTTGAAGGGTTTAAGGTTAAATAACGGTTTCATTTTATTTGACGACTTGGTAGCGAAGCTCTCATATCCGCTTCGCACGCTATCTCTCTTGAAAGTGCATAAATATTCAGTTAAGCGGCGTGTCTGTTACGTGGTAATCCTTGTGATCAGTAAGTCATCTGTGTTATGACAGATTCTTAGCCGGTATATTGTGGAGCCCTCTCGATTGGGTTGAAGATCGGCTTAGTATGTAAGGGATGCGCTATACAACGTGGTTCATATATTCTTGAACTCATAGTCAATTGGTAGCATGGATTTCATAAACCACATTGATCTAGTGTCCCGCACAAGTATATGTCCAAATATAGAGATATAGAACTTCTTAATACTAAAAGTTCATAAGACATCTGTCTCTCATAAGTCCTCTCAGACTCAAAAACTAATCTTCTTAATATATTTTTGGTAGTTATCTATCTATTTAAAAAGGATTTCACCTCTACTTTGACTCCCTGTGACTCTTGATCATGAAAGAGATAATGGCATTTATTATCGAAAATATTTAGGCTCAGCACTTAATATTTATCCAATTTACAGCTCAAAATCAATACTTATATTGATCTTACTCTCGTGCTCTTCTGGTTCTTGAGAAGCATTTAAGATATGCGTTGTGGAATATTAGGATTAGATTTATTATTGCCTAATTTGTTGACCACTTCAGTGCAACAATTGAAATGAATTGGTTTCATATCGTCTTATTGTTATTTGACAAACTTGGTAGTCACTTCTATTCCCAGACTATATTCACTATCAGGGCACATTATCAGTACCTGCGGCCTTCTTGGTTCTTTGAGAAGAAGTTGTTTAAAGATTTTTAAGCCTATTTGACCCTCGTGAATACCATTGTTATATGGGCAGTGTAAAATGTTATATTTGATCCTGATATTCACACAAATTGCTGTGAGCCCTTCATCTTCCTCACGTACGCTAATAGACATCGACATTTGGACCTAATATTCAGAAGATTCATTTCTATGAGCCTCTTAAGTTATTCAAAAAAGATTTATCTTATATATTTATATGATCTATATAGCTAACTCTCTCGACCAGATGTGGACCTTTGTAATGAAACGGTTCTAAGGTTTAATTAAAATTTGCCAATACATAATTTGAGTAGCCCTTACACTTCCAGCATTATTCTACAGGGCATATAATAAATCAATACTCAACTCTGGGCTATCTGAAAGCTTTATATGTATATGAAGCTTCTATAGTTGTTTAAAGCACCTTTTTATGTTAGACCTTCTTTAGACACCTCTGGCCTTGATTCCAAGAGTCAACAGGATAACACTTCATTCTTTGAAACAAACTCTCGCGATTAGCTTCATCTCACTTAAGCACTCATGTTTCTACCAGGCCCAATTATCCAACTAGATATTCACTGGTGCCTTCTTCGGATTACTTTAAGATGAAAGTACATTTGATATTTTAAATGGTTTTTATATAGCTCTATTGATGAACGCTACTCGAGACTTGATTATCGAAGATCACAGGATTATATATATTTGAAAAACTTAGCTAGAGCCTTTTATCTACAAGACATGAGCAATTGACAGGCTAATATCTAGAGTCTCTAGGACTCTCTTGATGATATTCCATAACAAGAAGATTATAATTATAAAATTAGGATTCTAATACGATCCATAATTATACTTGATTCGCCTGTGATTTGACCATGACAGATCAGGTATTATTTGTTTCAAAACAAATATTGAGTAGCCCTTTATTCAGCATAAATTATACAAAGAGAGCATAGGATCAACAAGAATACATTAGTTAACTGGAGGACACTTCTTTAGAGTTATCTCTTGAGAAGAAGTTTGTATTAAGAATGACAGATTATAGCTATTTGACTTCTCAGTAGATTTCACTGAAATTTGAACTTTAGACCGCTCAAGGTCATGTTTATTTGCAAAAAAGTCTTGGTAGATTCTTCAATAATTGCACCCTTTATTCATTATAAGCTTACATTGCCGTTCTAATTTTACTAAGGTTATACTATAGGCTCTCTTAGATTATTCACACGCATATTGTTTTTTTAAAGGATTTTAGCCATATTTTTGAACCCTGTGAGCCTTGAAGGTGAAGGTCAGGGTCATTTTATTCGAAACAAAATTGGTAGCCCTTCATCCAGACTGTCACAGTCCCATATCAGTACCCTGGGCCTTCTGGTTCTTTGAGGAAGAAGTCGTTTTAAAGATTTTAGGCCTATTTGACCCTCGTGACCTTGAATGAAGGTCAAAGTCATTTATTTGAACAAACTTGGTACGCCTTCATCCAGCATCCTACAGGGCAAATATCAGTACCCTGGCCTTCTGGTTCTTGAGAAGAAGTTGTTTAAAGATTTTAGCCTATTTGACCCTCGTGACTTTTGAATGAAGGTCAATGTCATTTATTTGAACAAACTTGGTAGCCTTCGTCCCAGCATGCCACCAGGCCTAATATCAGGTCTCTAGGCCTCTTAGTTATTCACAAGAAGTTATTTAAAGGATTTTAGCCTATTTGACCAGTGTGACCTTGAATGAAGGTCAGGTCATTTTATTTGAACAAACTTGGATAGCCTTCATCCCAGCATCCTACAGGGCAAATATGCTAGTACCCTGGGCCTTCTGGTTCTTTGAGAAGAAGTTGTTTAAAGATTTTAGCCTTTTTGACCCTGTGAACCTTGATTGAAGGTCAAGGTCATTCATTTGAACAAACTTGTGTCCTTCATCCCAGCATGCCACAGCCTAATATCAGGTCTCTAGGCCTCTTAGTTATTCACAAGAAGTTGTTTAAGGATTTTAGCCTATTTGACCCTCGTGACCTTGAATGAAGGTCAGGTCATTTATTCGAACAAACTTGGTAGCCCTTCATCCCAGCATCCTACAGGGCAATATCAGTACCCTGGGCCTACTGGTTCTTGAGAAGAAGTTGTTTAAAGATTTTAGCCTATTTGACCGTCGTGACCTTGAATGAAAGGTCCAAAGTCATTTTTTGAACAAACTTGGTAGCCCTTTTATCCCAGCATCCTACATGCAAATAATCAGTCCCTGGGCCTTCTGGTTCTTGAGAAGAAGTTGTTTAAAGATTTTAGCCCTATTTGACCCTCGTGACCTTGAATGAAGGTCAATGTCATTTATTTTGAACAAACTTGAAGCCCTTCATCCCAGCGTGCCACAGGCCTATATCAGGTCTCTAGGCCTCTTAGTTATTCACAAGAAGTTATTTAAAAGGATTTTAGCCTATTTGACCAGTGTGACCTTGAATGAAGGGCAAGGTCATTTATTGAACAAACTTGGTAGCCCTTCATCCAGCATCCTACAGGGCAAATATCAGTACCCTGGGCTTCTGGTTCTTAGAAGAAGTTGTTTAAAGATTTTAGCCTTTTTGACCCCTGTGACCTTGATTGAAGGTCAAAGGTCATTCATTTGAACAAAACTTGGTTAGCCCTTCATCCAAGCATGTCACAGGCCCAATATCAGTACCCTGGCCCTTCTGGTTCTTGAGAAGAAAGTTGTTAAAAGATTTTAGCCTATTTGACCTCGTGACCTTGAATGAAGGTCAAGGTCATTTATTTAAACAAACTTGGTAGCCCTTCATCCCAGCATGCCACAGGCCTAATATCAGGTCTCTACGGCCTCTTAGTTATTCACAAAAAGTTGTTTAAGGATTTTAAGCACTATTTGACCTCGTGACCTTGAATGAAGGTCAAGTCATTTATTCGAACAAACTTGGTAGCCCTTCATCCAGCATCCTTACAGGGCAAATATCAGTACCCTGGGCCTTCTGGTTCTTGAGAAGAAGTTGTTTAAAAATTTTAGCCTTTTTGAACCCCTGTGACGATTGAATGAGGTCAAGGTCATTCATGTTGAACAAACTTGGATAGCCCTGCCATCCCAGCAACCTACACTGCCAAATATGAGTACCCTGGGCCTTCTGGTTCTTTGAGAAGAAGTCGTTTGAATAAAAGTTTACGACACGGCGCACGGCCGGACGGCGCAACGGCGGACGGCGCACGGCGCACGCGCGCACGACGACGGACGGTGCATGATGACAATAGGTCATCCTGACCCTTCGGGTCAGATGACCTAATAATGTAGGCTATACAAGTAAAGAGTACACACAATAATCAACACAAGAAAAAAATAATATACAACAATCAATTATCTTTACAAAGTTCATACACGAACATCAACTGGTACCACATGCGACGCGTTACCGCTCCAAATGTCACATATAATAACAGATCACAGATACCATAGTATACACCGGGATATAATATAACACAGAAAGAAAAGGAGAAACGAATGAATTCCACCCGAATTATATTAAAAACTAAAATGCATAACGCTTATGATGTCCTAATCAAAATAGGATTGACCCAGTATTTCGGGCACCACAACTGGTCTAGGGGTGTGGTCCTGCCCCCTTCCCATAACGGAAGTGGTAACCTGCACGCCAATATCACCGAACAAGACGAACACCTCCTCGTCTCGCGACTGGCGAATACAGAAGAGCTCCTTGCTGAGGATCTGGAGTAACTATAGATTCCCTCCTCCTACGGGCTTCTTCCTGTCGATATCGGTTTGCACGGGTTGACACCTCAGCCACAGGAAGTTGAGCTTCCCCTGTCTAGCTGTACCTAATGTTCTCTTCAAGGGAACTCTGGATGGCTCCAACCATGGCCTTAGCCACATCCACTGGAAGATGGTGAGAATGCATCAATTGTCAGTTGTCTCATCAATTGTTGTCTGTTAATAAATTTCTTTTCACAGTTTCCTTGCACACACGTGAACTTCTTGATGACTGATTGTGTATATGTGCCCAGTGTTGTGATGGTGGCAATGACGGTACCAACCCTCAACCACTTTTTTCGTTAGTACTAATCGTAGAGTAGTCCTTCGTTCTTCCAAATCTTTTGTCATTGATGTCATTGCCTCTGGTTCTCTGTTTTTTGTTTTTTTTGTATTACTTTTTAATAAAACGGGACTGCTCTATTCTGTACCCATTCTA
>SAYR01031483.1:509357-527987 GCA_004382745.1 Argopecten irradians irradians
TTATTATTTTTTTGTCTTTGAAGAGACATTGACAAAATTGATAATTTAGCAATTAATAAAGAATTATAAAAAAATTATATTCAGATTCTGAACGGTTTCATTGGTGTTGAAATAGTTATTTCAAAAATAATCTAGAAATAAAAATGTTTACAGTTATTTCAGGATAATAAGTTATTCAACTTATTGTTCTTGAAAAGCTTCAAATATCATAAAATAAATACGGTATATCGTAAATTTTTTTTTTATTAAACTCTGAAATTCAACACTGCACACTTATGTATAGTTTACTAAATTCTAGATTTAAATGAAAAACCAATTTCTTTATTTCTTGTTTGAGTCCTTCATTCACAGCATCTATGAGTGGCCTTGACACTTTGATTCTTTTGGTTCACTTTCAGCGGGACATAAATAATCATTAATTTTTAAACATTACGCATTGATGTGTAAAAAGTCTCATAATTAATTTCATCCCCAATTAGATACATGTATGTGTTAATTCAAAAAGATATTTGGGCTAATGCATTTTCATGACATTATTTTGCCTATATTTTTTTTATGTGTAAATAAATAAGACAATAACCTTGATACAAAATGTGTTACAAAATTGTCTTGTGTTTCATGAATTTATACTGTAATTTTACTGGATATATTTTTCTTTGAATATGTACATATATAAGATCAAAAACACTCTAAGTCTGGCAATTTTAATTACAGAAATAAAAATAACAATTCTTCCCAATATCTTTGGTAATTATGACAACAAAATACAATAACAGAATTAAGTAATTATGATAATAAAATTCCCCTGAAGGGGTATGCAAAAGACTACACAAACAATAGTAATACTACTATGTGAAAGTGTACAGATAATAATAATTTAAAGGGTGGGAGGGATGGGTTTGCAAAGAATCACCCATGCCGGCATTGCATCTTGCCTATCACTGCAATTAATTAACTCCTAACAGAGAAGAGCTATGCAAGGGGAGATAACCCCTGTCTTACAATAGCATGTAGGGTATATGCGCTATACATGCATTTATGACCATCATACAAAACTTAATTTTAATTACAAAAATTATCACTTTGAAGATGTACATATATAAGATCAACAACACTCTAAGTCTGGCAATTTTAATTACAGAAATAAAAATAACAATTCTTCCCAATATCTTTGGTAATTATGAAAACAAAATACAATAACAGAATTAAGTAATTATGATAATAAATTCCCAGCCCAGAGGTTAAAATTTAATATAGGTCGGAAAGTAACTAACCCTAACCCTAACCCTAACCCTAACACTAATTGAGTATTTTGATGAATAATATTATATTCCTAAGGTAATAAGGTATGTATTTGAAAATGCTAGGGAAAAATATGTAATTGCAATCAGTACCAATTTAACAATAATATTAAGCTTACTAAATACAAGATTGTATAACACTGGTATTATAATAACCTATCATGCACATGAAGCAGCAGAACAAACAAATTGCTGTACTGTTTTGAGTTTTGCACTAAAATCAGGTTCTATATACCGATGCACTGCGTCGCTCGACCACATACCAATGTTTTTAATCATGTCAAGGGGGATCCCCATTTTAGCAAGCCAGGAAGCCCCACCCCTACGAAAGGAGTGACCCTTGATATTGGACGGGTCTATTCCTGCTAAGGTGAGGCAGGTATGCAACTTATCACGAAAGTTTTTATAAGTCAAAGCAGATCCATCCAATTGCTGAAACAATGGGCCCAAAGGGTCTGCAGATATGGACTGGGCCAGAAGAGATATTTCAACTGTTTCACTGTTATTAGGTAAGCCACATATACCTGAAGCACATCTGGTGATGCTGGCACTGGATTATACTTGTTCCTGTCACAAAAAGCTGTGTAGCATCTCCAGTGTGTGGAATAAGTTCTACTGGTGGAATCAGTCCACGCCTTGCTTTTTAGTAGCTCTGCTGTTTCCATAAGCACAGTTTCTGACATACCACCATCCTCGATATTCCAGGGCTTCCGATCACTTACGATCTCTACACCCCTGGACTATCTCGTAGTGAAATTGAAGGCAAATCAACCGAAAACATTTGACCAATCACAGGCCAGCAAAGATTTCCTTTGAAGACTACAGAGAGAGCGATGACTAATATCAAAGCCACACAGTCGACCAAAGTGTACCGTTATACGCTCTTTTGATGTACATCAAATGACTAAATTACCTGTTCTATTCTGTTGCCTCCAGTTTTACTATGAGATAGTCCAGGGGTGTAGAGATCGCTAGTGATCGGAAGCCCTGGAGTATCGAGGATGACATACCACCTGTTGATGAAAAAGTTTTGTGACATGTAAGTTGTCAGTTCATGAACATTAAATTGATCAAGTTGTAAAGATGGTAACAACTGGTAAGCTAAGTTTTCCAGTTTCGTGAAGTCTAGAACACGTGTCTGCAATGACATTTTAAACTCCAGGAAAATACACACATTTCAATGTAAAGTTATAACATGCGCAAAACCAAAATAAAATTCGCAATATAAACATACAGAGTTCATTTCGAGAGGATCCTTTGTTAATCCATGACGCCGCCGTTTTATTGTCAGTATATATAACAACATGTTGATTTTTAAGCAAATGACACCAGCGACAGATAGCAAGATATATGGCAACTGGTTCTTTGATATTTATGTGTTCTCTGTAGATAGGGGGCATGTCTAGCTCCCAGTTAACATAGTAATAGTCTCCATTGTAGTATGCGCCTGCACCTTTATCACATGCGTCTGATTGAAGGGAGGTAACTGGCTTTGAATTCAGGATTTGCTGTATCCCATTGAAAAAGTGTAGAAAAGACAACCACCACTCCAAATCCTTAAAAAATCCTGGAGACAGAAGGGCTTTATGATGAGTATCAGCCAATGCGTTTTTCATACTAATAATACGACGGAGAAAAGTTCGGCCACCACATATTACCTGAGCTGCCCAGCTTAATTTTCCACATAGAGTTTCTAATTGTTTTTTACTAGCACGCTTTTTCGATACATACGATTGTAACAGACAAGCAAAATGATTTAGCTTATCCTGCGGTAATGAAAATGTCATGGTTTCACTGTCGATGACTATTCCAAAAAAACGAATCCGCGTGGTTGGTCCTTCTACTTTTGACCAGTTTATAGAAAAACCGAGTTTACGTAATACTCTGATGAGGGTGTTTAAGGCCTGAAGGCATCTGTCAAATGAATGTTCCATGATCAGAAAGTCATCAAGGTAAGATATTACCCTGAAGCCATATTTACTTTTTAATATACGGCATACTGCGCTACTAAGGCGCTGGAATATCTGTGGACTTTTCGAAACGCCAAAGGGAAGTCTACAGTCATACATATAAGTGGGTTGGGTTTCACCAGAGAAAGTCCATTTTAACCTTGTAGCTGTGTAGTTGGATGGATGAATTGGAACAGATCTACATGTATACGCGTTACTAAGGTCTACTTTAGCCATATAACACCCCGGGGTGATATGCTTCGTGGCCTCCCGTAAATCCATATACTCGCATGAACAATCCGATAAAATGTGGTCATTTAGTGATAATTTAGATAGTCTACTGGCATCATGGATTAGGCGTACTTTAGAAGATGACTTTGGGATGGCCCCTAAAGCACTAATAATAGTTTGTTTTGACGCAGTCACTTTATAGTTGCCATGTAAGAGTTCATGTTTAATCTGCTTTTCAACTAAATCGAAGTATTTTGTGCAGGATGAATAATTGTCTGCCTCTACTGTGAAATTGACTCTAGATTTGATTCTAGTAATTTAAATCCATGTTTCACACCTTCCAAAATGTAGTCACGGTCGAAATCATCCTCATCTAAAAGCCTAGACCACTCTTCAATACATAGGGGTCCTCTAATATCCCCAGGGGTATTGTCCGTAACTTGGCCCGGGCCCAAATCTACTTTTTTTTGAATCCATAGAATGCGTACCTGTAGGGTGTTTTGTTGCAGGATGGTCCCTCGAAAAACACAAACTACAATTATGCGCCATTCTACAATTTGTTAGCGATCTGTCGCACGGTTCCACGTTGAAACAACGACAAATCTCCTTTCCATTCGGAAGGAACGGGCCTTTTCTGCGTTTACTATTAGTGGGCGTAGATAAAACTTCTGAACTGCCTTTGGTTGTTTTCAATACCAATTGGAAATCTTGTATGTCCCTTTGAGACGATGACCACTTAAAACCCTCTTTCTTCTGAGACTCGCGATATTCTTTGTCGTATGCTAATACACTTACTCGTTGGTATCTATGAAAGTAACGCAGGGTGTTTTGAGTGTACTTTAGGTAATCAAGCATGCCTGCATTATCTATCTCCTTGGAGTCAAGCATGTGTAATAATATTGCAATACAACCGTATCCCCATTGCTCAACTGAGATATTTTGTAAGTCTGGTTTTACTTTTTTGGTGACCTTCACTTTGCCTTCGGTGCTAATTGTTATGGTATCACTATTCTCAGATTTCATTGTGGGGTCTTCCCAAATGAAGTCGGTGATTTTATACGGCGATGACTTTTTACTGGGTTGTGTGTCTCTGAATAATAATTGTCGCATAATGTTCACGAAATCATTCTCACCTTGGTTTTTGTGTATTGTGTCTCCCTCTACCTGGTGGCTAGCTTTCACTGAATGAGCTCGAGGTTGTACCACGTGGAATCCATCGGGCCTATGTCCATGATCATCACCAGTCTCATTTAGGGAAAGTTGGTGTGATTGATAACCCGCAATTCTTTGGCGTGTCTCTGCTATTTCTTTCCGCATTTTGAGTTTTTCTTCCTCCATTTTTAGCGCCCGGAGTTCAGAGGCCATCGTGGCCATTTCAAGGTCATGTTGAGGGGGGTCCACGTGGGGTGTTATTGATCTTGAATTAATTGCTTTTTTACCCACAGGTCGTGGTAAAAGTCTATTTTGATTCGGAGTAGACCTCGTTGATTCTTCAATTTCAAGTTCATCGCGCTGCCCTTGTCGTGGTGGGGCCACGTGCGCTTCGGGTTCACCTGAGAAGTCCGCCTCGGACTCTTCATCCGAAAGAATATTCTGGTTATCTGCCATTAATATGTCTGGCTCAAGAACAGATTTGGGAGGACCAAGTGTTCTAGCTAGTTTTTGTAACCTTTTAGGCCGATCTTCCATCGTTGTGGTCTTTGCAAAGAATCACCCATGCCGGCATTGCAACTTGCCTATCACTGCAAGTAATTAACTCCTAACAGAGGAGAGCTATGCAAGGGGAGATAACCCCTGTCCTACAATAGCATGTAGGATATATGCGCTATACATGCATTTATGACCATCATACAAAACTTAATTTTAATTACAAAAATTATCACCTTAAACATCAAAAAGTCCAATAAGTGTTAATATGGTTTATTGGTAATAATAACATCTTTTATTAGCTTGTTTGCAGATAGAGAGTATCATAAACTTCTTTCCAGCATCCTACTTCGGTGTGAGAATTGCAATCTTTGTTTTCATCCTGTTTGTGTTGACTTTGAATTGGAACCAGTACTTACAGGAGAAGACACCCTTGTATTGTGCAACTATTGTGCTGAGCATGGCAAGGTATCACAGAAATTAAATAATGATTACTAATTGTATCATCACCTTTAATTTTGACAGATTATATCAATACATATTTATCAAATATTAATTGTAACATATTTCATAAGTTTTTATTTTTTACCCTACAGTCACCAGATGGTGGGCTATTAATTCTTGTGGTTGCTATTTCTTATAAAGCTCCTGAAGTTTAGTTTGTCCAAAAAGTCAGAGCTAGAGTTTTGAAAGTTAATTGTGTGGTTGACTTGTTAAATCACGAAGGGAAAAGGAGTGAAAAAAGAAGGGAGAAAACAGTCTATCATAGAACTAACTAAGAATTGTCAATGGTTGGCGCCAAGTTCCCTCTGGGACCTCTTGTTCATATAATTAATGATGCCCCCCCAGAATTAGCACCAGAGTGAGTTCATATGCTACTCTAATTATGTCAGTAGGTGTTTTGGTCATTTAGTTGTGTTTCTAACACATCTGACATATGTTTTCCTGCATTGTAGCAAAAATCTAGTAACACTGGAAGTAACCACACCAACCCTGGCAGGAAAAATCAGGATAAGGGTGACAGAAAGCATGGCCAATCTCCTGAAGTCTCCACAAATTGGTATGTATTTATAGGTCATCTGGCATAGAGAGTCTCGGATATTTGATATGGTGGGCTGACCGGTCATCTACCAACTTTCGTTTAAATGGCTTTTTCTTGAACAGGTCAGGACATTTGTGTCCAGTCATTGATATTTAGATAAATTAACCATTTTAAAGTCATCAAGGTCAATCTTAAAGAGCCAACCATCATCCATCTGGGATCTCTTACCATATTTATTATGCAAGTTATCTAGCCTATATGTCCTGTTATAAGCCTACCAGTCAGATTGTTATATACTTCTGGGTTGATTGCAGGATAACTACAGTAAACACCATGCCTATATGCTAACAATCAGGTTGTTTCTTTAAAGATTTTAATCTAGTGTATCACCAGTTTATTGTCAAAATGCATGTCACCTTCCTGTTTTATTTTCTGACATATATTTATTTTCGGGATTAATGCTCTGGTATTGTTTATCATTATGTGTAAAAAAAAGTCTTTGGTTGCCAAAATAAACCGTTTATTTTGGCAACAGAAGCTGCAGCCAAGGAGGCTTTGGTTCTAAGTATAATAAAAGAACAGTACTCGACACAAGCCCATATGGAACAACAAACCGGCTTGCAGGAGCAAAGTAAGCAATCAGACAGGATGACTAAAGAAATCTCAGAAAAGGACAATTCAAGAAAAACTACACATGATGAAGAAAAATGTACTCAACCAAGTAAATGTAGGGACAGAAGTTTTCTAGACCAGAGCCACCAGACTAAGATCTGGACAGAAAATGAAGAAAGCTTGCTTGTGGACCTGAGGCATGAGAGATCAGCTCTGTTTAAGACTACCAGAAATCACCTTTCCCTGTGGCAGGAAATAGCAAACATAATTAATGAAACACTGAATTGTTCAACTACTAGTCAACAAGTTATGTATAAATATAATGGATTGAAAAAGAGGTGGAAGGAGATTATAGACAGTCCCTCAGGATCAGCAGCTAAACGTTTCACTCACGAGAGAGCATTTGATGATGAGTATGGAGACAAAGTCAGTACAAGACCAACATTTACCGTTGATACTTTGAAAGAAAGCAGTGGTGATTCAACGGAATCGAAAAACAGCAAGAAACCTCCCAAAAAAGCAGAGAAAAGGAAGTCCTCAAGTAATTTACAGGTTTTGAGTGCATTGGAGGATCAGCATTCAGAATTCATGCAAAATATTGGTGAAATGCACAATTAGCGGATGAAACGTTTCGACAGGTTTCTCGACGTTATGGATAAGCAGAGCACATCTGATCAGTAGTGCTCAACCAAATGATTGTAAAGTTACAGTCAGTGACATTGTTTTCTTGTTAGTTATTACCAATTGCAATTAACTTTATAGAAGTATCTGGCAGATTTTGCTCGGGTTTTGGCAAGTATGGTATGTTTTGTTTTACATTGTTGAATTCCGTTCAATTAATATTCACAGATAGTGAATATATCTCTTTTATTTTATAGTTGTTATATCGAACACTTTTGTTTCCAAATGTTAAATTTAGAAAATTATGATAGCAAGTACCAGGTATGTTTTTTTTCTTTTTTCTTTTACATTGTTGAATTTTGTTCAATTAAAATTCACAGATAGTGATTTTTTTTTATTTTATAGATGTTATATGGAAAATTTATGTTTCCAAATGTTTAAATTTTGAAAATCATTATTAAGACAAAAGATCCAAACTCCAGTTTTGTTGTATATTTTTTTTTAATTATAACTGTTGGCAGTTTTTTCTTAATGGAAAGTAATATTGCCATTTTTGAACTACACCAGCTGAAGGAGTCTGGTTCTACCAAGTATTCCATGATGTCTATGCTGATAAGCTTCATCATTTCCCGGCTCATCATTGTGTCCTTCGTCCATGTACTGGTCCAAATCATCACGATGAATAACACAGAGATTGTGCAATATACATGCTGATATAACAAGTTTTGTGATTTCTGTAGGGTTGTGGAAGGTCACTTCTTTCAATCGACGAAATCGACCCTTCAAGTGAGAAAATGATCTTTCAACAGTTTATCGAGCACTTGACACTTTTTTGTTAAACCTATTTTGCTGTGGAGACAAATTGCCATAATTCTTGAAGGGAGAAATCAGCCAGTTCCTCAAAGGGTAGGCATTGTCAGCTAAAAGAAAATGATCTTGAGGAAATAATGTACCATTTTCTGCTTTTGAGAATAGTTCAGAATTCCTTAACACTCGAGCATCATGGGTATATCCTGGCCAGCCGCAGTAGGCATTTGTAATCATTAAGTTGTTATCAACAACTGCCTGAAAATGACAAATTTGTCAATTAGCTATTGAAATTTTATGCAAAATAGAAAAGTCGGTGTGCTATGTACCAAAAGTCGTGATATTTGTTTTATAGACAGCCATATGCATGCAACATTTAAAATTCAGCAATTGTCAAGGCGTATAGCTCAACATGCTAAATCAGTCGGTCATCTTAACTATGCTTCACAAAGACATTTAATTATATAAGCAAGTACTTATCTATAGTACCTTATACATGGTAAATAAGTATACTTGTTGGATATATACCCTACCTGTAGTTGAACCGAAGGGACATTTTTTCTGTTGTAATACTCTCTTTCGCCACCAGGGGCACTTGCTAAGCGAATATGTGTTCCGTCGATGAAGCCCACAACACCAGGTATGCCCACACTAGCTTCAGCTTCTCTTGCAATTTCTCTCTGTCTATCTGCATCTGGCCATCTGATAACCTGTTGAAACCAAGATCTGGAATATAGTGTCTATAATATGAGTCAAACAAGAGTCTTGTTACGGCATACTTTAGCAACACTTTAGTCAAAATATATTTGAATTTGATACTTCAATCATCAACAGGCTGGGACAAATACAGAAAATGAGATGAAAATTAAAGCATGTTCAACTGAAACTAAATATGATTTTTAGCCACACATCTGAGACTGTAACTTGACAATGGCTTCAGTTACCGATGTAACAATGCTGTGAACAGTTGATTTTGACAATCCAAATATGTGGGCGCATTCTCGCATGCTCTGTTGATTGCCGAGATAATTCAAGAAAACAAGAAGCTGCTTACCAGGATTTATTGGGCAGCGACCACCACGAAAGTCTTTAATTAAATCGTCTCTTACACGCTCCAGAAAGCAATCAAACATATCCCTACTTAATCTGTAGTGCGTTTTGAAGTCATCCACATTTTCCGGCAGTATCATATCATATATGATGCCCATATAAGTATTGATTTTTGGTACAGATGAGCGGTTTGCTTTCTGGATGTGCAAAGCCATAGCAGACATCATGTATTTGTGTCGAGAAATCGTCTCATCATCAGAATCACTGATCAAGTAATCCATTAGTATACAGTGCTGTATTTTTCTTGTGGGGGACGCCATCTTTAACTATAGTTTATGAACTAGAGTGCGTTCGATTCGCAACTTTATCGTCATGCGTAGTGCCTGCTTCCTGTTCAGACTAAAGTTAACGCTCGAACTGCACCATGATCAGTTCTCCGATCATGGGAAATAAAAATTGCAACAATGTTGCTTGTGAACATGTCGTAAGCAGATGAAGTGTCATCCTTTGTGAGTAAAACAGAACAAAAGAGTGCTATTTTGTACTTCTTGTAACTAAATTTTACATTTACTCAGACATCGGTCAGTATGTTTCCTATTTTGACGGATACCCGGCCGGGAAGGCCTACACATGTTGCCTACACATGTTTCCTACATGTATTTTGAAGGGTACCCGGGTACGCATTTTCGGACCTGGGTACTTCCGCAACCCGACCCCGTGTGACAATAATCAATGCCTACAACATTCCATTCTCACAGAAACAGCAAAAATCGTAAGTGTTCATTTCGTTTTGCTTCTACAGTAAATAAATTACACATGAAGTGAACTTAGTGTCTCTGTGTATTTCTGCTAACATATGTGATATCGATGTTTTATTTTATTACAACAAGAACAAGAATATTACTTAAAATTTTGGAGCAGTTTCCTTTTCAAATTCGAAGTTGACAAAAATTAACTGCTAGCATTATTTTCTAATTTTATGACATACAATTTAATGTCAGTAAGTGTAACAAATTTAATTTGCCAAATTGTCCATATAGATACCGTGGTAATGGAGTGTCACATCACAAAACGACAATGTACATAGTTTGTATAGTGTGTAACATACATGACAATGAATTAGCATATTGATGTAATCAATATATAGATACAATCATGCATACACAATACATTTGTACATGTATATATGTACATAATATACATGTGTATATATGGAGTTTAAGAGACAAGTGTAGTAAGGCTAGATTTTATTAAGACAGTTATTATCTCTGATTTAAAAACTGGAAATATGAGCTTAAAATATTGATAAAAATTAATATTATGATGCTGATATGTCAACTCAAATTACTTGTATACAAGACTCCACAACTGACTTGAACTTAACAGAATTCTTGTTTAAGTTAATGTTAGAGGACTCTATAAACTTGTTACAAAATCATAAGATTGTAACTATTATCACGAAGCAGAATTTACAATGCGATGCTTATTTAGTTTCACACTTATTTCAATATGTAAAAAAAAATCCAGAAAAATAATAAAACAATTATAGCATTTTGATTTCGGTCAATACATGGTTATATTTCCATTCTACTTTCAGTTTCCCGTTTAATCTATGTTAAACCAGATGGGCAATATCAGACTATGAACTCCAATCTGGTCAAGCGTATGAATATTTAACGTTTCCGCCGCGTCACTGACAATGTAAATAATGTATGCTTACGCCTATACATAACGGTAAAATAATTTTAAATGTGGTTTTAAAATTGCGCGGTCTATGAAATCTAATTGTATTATCGTGTTGACAAAATAGCATGTATTATAAAATATCATTGCATAATTTCCATTTGTTCGCTTGTTTCAAACCATTTTGTGTTGAACTATATTCAGAAGCTAATGCAATGGCTGTTCCGTCTATTGAACTTGGTGACGTCAACACTAACGCAAGCGTGAAATTCAAAGGATATACGTGTATAGTTTTGAATTTGAATGATCGTAATGGAAATATAAGTAATAAACTGTTACCAGATTGGACATACAGTTGATATGAAGCCCATCCGTCCGAAAGATAAATATCGGACGCCTAACGGGCGCCATTCTATTTATCTTCCTTCCGGATGGGCTTCATATCAACTGTATGTCAAATCTGGTAACAGTTTATATCGACCACAGAAAAATATCGACCTCGGACTACGTCCTTGGTCAATATTCTTTCTTTGTTCGATATAACCATGTATAGACCTCATCAAAATGCAATATTTGTATATTATTATTACCATGCCCTAGTTATTTAATGTGATCAAATCAAAAATCTAAATCTCTGACACATCTAGATCTATACACACTTACAAACCCAGTGACAAGCGAACATACATGAGTAACACACGCACGATACACAAATCAATTATTACATTAAGAATTGACTGAAATATGTATACATGTCTGTATGCCAGACATACCCATATTTGGCATTTGTCTCTCATACGTACGGAATTAGTGAAATTTTAACTGTTTATCAAGGCATTTTTATTGCGCCATCGCAGCAAAGATGTTCTTCATAGTTGACAAGGTTATGCCGCGGTTGTTCAGGAATTACTTGATCTAATAGTCTATAAGGGTTACCCAGCGCGATTGCTAGTAACAAGATGATGCCAGTAATCTCACCCCGAGTGAAAGATTTTTAAAAAACTTTTAGTGGTACGCACACCTGATGTTTGCCGAGTGTAGACAGTCAGTATCTTGCATGAGGATAGCTATAACAGGCCCATCTGTGGGATTTTTCGATATATTCTATAAAGAAAAGTAATGAAAGCAGTTTAGAAGCAATTTCATTGCGCGCCATCATCCCAGTGAAGTTATATTGCGTTATTTATAACGTCGACTGATATATCGATGACATCGCGTCAATGACTAGCGCCTGTGCACGAGCTCTCGTTCCCCCCCAAGTGGTTAATCAACATTTCATATGAGGTTTTGTGAAACGAGCCTAAGAAGTTCGTTTTTATTTCTGCGAGCCTTGGCGAGCAAAAATTAAAACTTTAAAGACGAGTTTCATAAAATCTCATATGAAATAATCACAATTTTAAGATACTTTTTATCACATATCTACAACAACTTAATCCTATATTTTGAAGAATTTCACGTCAAAATGTATTGCGAAATGCAGATGCCGCTATTTTGACCCGCCGTCCTCGTAATATTGACGTGGTGTATTGGAAAGATATTGTTTTCAATTCATGTAGTCATGATTTTGTTGTTGTAACGTCATATTTTGTAATGACGTAACAATAGATAGCTAACTCTTTAATATGCAATGAAGGAAAAATTGTTCTATACACATAGGCTGTCTTGCCCTGGCTGATTATAATTAGCTTAACATCAGTCTGCAAGCACCATGCTAAAATATACATGTGATGTAACTTACTACAGTTTCCTTTCTCATGCACAATGTCTTTTGTAAACAATACGATAAAAAAAGTCGAAATGATTTGATTCGGTTTGATTTTATTTCACGTGATGTCCTGTACACTGAGCTATAGTTAGGATGAAATCCTCAACTAATTCATCTGTATTATGTTTCATATATAGTTTAGTCATGTTAAATTATAAATTATAAAATAGCCCAATCTGATTAAAACCAGATCTTCGATTACACACCGATACTCTACGTTCCAGTTTAGTACTGGATCGTTGAGTCTAAGAGCGTAACAAACTACGGTCGGTAGTACATGTTCTTCATTTTTTTTAATACTGGTTTTGGATTGGGTCGATCAGTATTTGCTTTCTCACATTGGATTTCATATGGATGTGGTTTCGAGTTTACACATTCATATGAGAATGAGTTATTTTTGGAACACATTGTACATCTTTAAAAACAGCATCACCAAAACACAACATTCGTGGTAAAATAGTAATGATCATACATTATCCATGTAAAAAAACCAATAACTTTCGTGTTTTACAGTTTTGACGATCTAAATTCATTATGAGATGTTTATATGTATCATATAGTAATAAGGAATCTGAATTTTAAAAAGATTTTGAGGACACTTTCAAATAACGATCACCTTTTCAGAGTGCAAGAAATGCGGATTCTATTTTTTAAAGATTTTATATTTTTATTATTTTTTTTGAACGATTTGAAAGTGCTTATCATTTTTTAGTATTCAATTTTCAAATTTGATACAAAACTATTTTTTTGGATTGTTTTTAAAATGTAATATTTTAGGGAGTGGTTGTGGGGATTTCATTAATTGTATTGTGTTTGAGGACTTTATTTTCGGGGTTGTTTTTGAAGACTTGACTTTAGCGGTAACGTACGGTGACGTGCGTTTTAGTTTTCTGTCAGAGATATTAAGTTTGTGTAATGTGTGGTTGATTATATTGGATACAATTCTAAGTTGATGAGGTATCGTGACATTGTTATGTTCCCGTATATTTGGTCGTTGGGGTTGTAATAAAAGGAACGAAGGAAGATCAGCACGTGGTACATTGTTCGTAGGTAAGTTCAATTTAAATGTATTAAACTGTTTAAGTCTCTTTCTTCTGTCGAAGTTCGTTACTAGTGCTCGAAGTCGGGCCCTGTGTTGAGTCATAAGTGAACTTTGTGCTGTTGCATGAAACTCGTCCAGAGTATCCAAGTTGATATTGTCATTGACGATTGAGTTGCTATCTATCCACTTAAGATATTTTGTATCGTTTAATAAAGTGACGAGTTTATGGATGGAACTTTCGAAGTATTTGTTGAGAATGGCTTTGGTTTTTGGCAGCATAGACCCAAGTCTGGCTTTCAGGGGAGAGACATACTGCTTCTGTTGACCAGCAATGTGCATATAATCCGAGTAAGTTATTGGATCTAAAAAGTATGAAAATATAATCAACATTATCGACATAATTGCACGATATATCTACTATGAAAATGCTTAAATTACTTCCACATTTGTATCAAGCTACTGTACATATTTTTTAGAAAGCATGCGTCTGCAAAACTGAAATTTTATCGAATGGTAGACCTCAGGGGCAATTCGTTGTTAAAGAGGAGTTGCTCTTGACGAATAAATTAATGTGATTTGTATCTCCTTTAAAACTCAAATCTATAGGCATTTATACGTTGTGCTCATTTGGAATTTGAACAGAAATGCCCTTAACATACACAGTTTAAAATATATGCCCTTATATAGAGTATGAAATATGAAGTACATACCTAGATTTAGACGTGTAAATACTTTCCGTAGCGTGCCCACCATGTCCTTATGATATATCACTTACATACCTAGATTTATATGTGTAAATACTTTCCGTAGCGTGCCCACTCTGTCCTTGTGATATATCACGTACATACCTAGATTTAGATGTGTAAATACTTTCCGTAGCGTGCCCACCATGTCCTTGTGATATATCGCGTACATACCTAGATTTAGATGTATAAATACTTTCCGTAGCGTGCCCACTCTGTCCTTGTGATATATCACGTACATACCTAGATTTAGATGTGTAAATACTTTCCGTAGCGTGCCCACCCTGTCCTTGTGATATATCACGTACATACCTAGATTTAGATGTGTAAATACTTTCCGTAGCGTGCCCACCCTGTCCTTGTGATATATCACGTACATACCTAGATTTAGATGTGTAAATACTTTCCGTAGCGTGCCCACCCTGTCCTTGTGATATATCACGTACATACCTAGATTTAGATGTGTAAATACTTTCCGTAGCGTGCCCACCCTGTCCTTGTGATATATCACGTACATACCTAGATTTAGATGTGTAAATACTTTCCGTAGCGTGCCCACCATGTCCTTGTGATATATCACGTACATACCTAGATTTAGATGTGTAAATACTTTCCGTAGCGTGCCCACCCTGTCCTTGTGATATATCACGTACATACCTAGATTTAGATGTGTAAATACTTTCCGTAGCGTGCCCACCCTGTCCTTGTGATATATCACGTACATACCTAGATTTAGATGTATAAACACTTTCCGTAGCGTGCCCACTCTGTCCTTGTAATATATCACGTATATACTTAGATTTAGATGTGTAAATACTTTCCGTAGCGTGCCCACCATGTCCTTGTGATATATCACGTACATACTTAGATTTAGATGTGTTAATACTTTCCGTAGCGTGCCCACCATGTCCCTGTGATATATCACGTACATACTTAGATTTAGATGTATAAATACTTTCCGTAGCGCGCCCACCCTGTCCTTGTGATATATCACGTATATACTTAGATTTAGATGTGTAAATACTTTCCGTAGCGTGCCCACCATGTCCTTGTGATATATCACGTACATACTTAGATTTAGATCCGTAGCGTGCCCACCATGTCCTTGTGATATATCACGTGCATACCTAGATTTAGATGTGTAAATACTTTCCGTAGCGTGCCCACCATGTCCTTGTGATATATCACGTACATACTTAGATTTAGATGTGTAAATACTTTCCGTAGCGTGCCCACCATGTCCTTGTGATATATCACGTACATACCTAGATTTAGATGTGTAAATACTTTCCGTAGCGTGCCCACCATGTCCTTGTGATATATCACGTACATACCTAGATTTAGATGTGTAAATACTTTCCGTAGCGTGCCCACCATGTCCTTGTGATATATCACGTACATACCTAGATTTAGATGTGTAAATACTTTCCGTAGCGTGCCCACCATGTCCTTGTGATATATCACGTACATACCTAGATTTAGATGTGTAAATACTTTCCGTAGCGTGCCCACCATGTCCTTGTGATATATCACGTACATACCTAGATTTAGATGTGTAAATACTTTCCGTAGCGTGCCCACCCTGTCCTTGTGATATATCACGTACATACCTAGATTTAGATGTATAAATACTTTCCGTAGCGTGCCCACCCTGTCCTTGTGATATATCACGTACATATCAAGATATAGATGTGTAAATACTTTCCGTAGCATGCCCACCCTGTCCTTGTGATATATCACGTACATATCTAGATTTAGATGTATAAATACTTTCCGTAGCGTGCCCACCATGTCCGTGTGATATATCACGTACATACCTAGATTTAGATGTGTAAATACTTTCCGTATTGTGCCCACTCTGTCCTTGTGATATATCACGTAAATATCAAGATTTAGATGTGTAAATACTTTCCGTATTGTGCCCACCATGTCCGTGTGATATATCGTACATACCTAGATTTAGATGTGTAAATACTTTCCGTAGCGTGCCCACGCATGGTCCTTGTGAATATATCACGTACATACTAGATTTAAGATGTGTAAATACTTTTCCGTAGCGTTGCCTACCATGTTCCTTGTGATATATCACGTACATACCTAGATTTAGATGTGTAAATACTTTTCCGTAGCGTGCCCCACTCTGTCCTTGTGATATATCACGTACATACCTAGATTTAGATGTGTAAATAACTTTCCGTAGCGTGCCCACCCGCGTCCTTGTGATATATCACGTACATACCTAGATTTAGATGTGTAAATAACTTTCCGTATCGGTGCCCACCATGTCCTGTGTGATATATCACTACATACCTAGATTTAGATTTGTAAATACTTTCCGCGTAGCGTGCCCACCCTGTCCTTGTGATATATCACGTACATACCTAGATTTTAGATGTATAAAATACTTCCGTAGCGTGCCCACCGTCCTTGTGATATATCACGTACATACCTAGATTTAGATGTGTAAATACTTTCCGTAGCGTGCCCACCCTGTCCTTGTGATATATCACGTACATACCTAGATTTAGATGTGGTAAATACTTTCGCGTAGCGTGCCGCCACTCTGTCCTGTGATATATCACGTACATACTTAGATTTAGATGTATAAATACTTTCCGTACGGTGCCCACTCTGTCCTTTGTGATATATCACGTACATACCTAGATTTAGATGTGTAAATACTTTCCGTAGCGTGCCCACCCTGTCCTTGTGATATATCACGTACAGTACATACCTAGATTTAGATGTGTAAATACTTTCCGTGATGGTGGCCCACTCTGTCCTTGTGATATATCACGTACATACCTAGATTTAGATGTGTAAAATACTTTCCGTAGCGTGCCCACCCTGTCCTTGTGATATATCACGTACATTCCTAGATTTAGATGTGTAAATACTTTCCGTAGCGTGCCCACCCTGTCCTTGTGATATATCACGTGCACATACATACCTAGATTTAGATGTGTAAATACTTTCCGTATTGTGCCCACTCTGTCCTTGTGATATATCACGTACATACGTAGATTTAGATGGTAAAATACTTTCCGTAGCGTGCCCAACTGCTGTCCTTGGTGATATATCACGTACATACTAGATTTAGATGTATAAATACTTTCGCGTAGCGTGCCACCATGTCCTTAATGATATATCAGCTACATACCTAGATTTAGATGTGTAAATACTTTCCGCGTAGCGTGCCCACCCTGTCCTTGTGATATATCACGTACATACCTAGATTTAGATGTGTAAATAACTTTCCGTAGCGTGCCGCCCTCTGTCCTTGTGATATATCACGTACATACCTAGTTTAGATGTATAAATACTTTCCGTAGCGTGCCCACCATGTCCTTGTGATATATCACGTACATACCTAGATTTAGTGTATAAATACTTTCCGTAGCGTGCCCACGTCTGTCCTTGTAATATATCACGTACATACTTTAGATTTAGATGTGTAAATACTTTTCCGTAGCGTGCCCCCCTGTCCTTGTGATATATCACGTACATACTAGATTTAGATTGTAAGAAATACTTTCGCGTAGCATGCCCACCCTGTCCTTGTGATATATCACGTACATACTTAGATTTAGATGTGGTAAATACTTTCCGTAGCGTGCCCACCATGTCCTTGTGATATATCACGTACATTACCTAGATTTAGATGTATAAATACTTTCCGTAGCGTGCCCACCATGTCCTTGTGATAATATCAAGTACATACCTAGATTTAGATGTGTAAATACTTTCCGTAGCGTGCCACCAATGTCCTTGTGATATATCACGTACATACCTAGATTTAGATGTGTAAATACTTTCCGTAGCGTGCCCACCATGTCCTTGTGATATATCACGTACATACCTAGATTTAGATGTGTAAATTACTTTCCGTATCGTGCCCACTCTTTCCTTGTGATATATCACGTACATACTTTAGATTAGATGTATAAATACTTTCCGTAGCGTGCCCACCATGTCCTTGGTGATATATCACAAACATACCTAGATTTAGATGTATAAATACTTTCCGTAGCGTTGCCCACCTGTCCCTTGTGATATATCACGTACATACCTAGATTTAGATGTGTAAATACTTTCCGTAGCGTGCCCACCCTGTCCTTGTGATTCATTATCGACGTT
>SAYR01031483.1:528012-542602 GCA_004382745.1 Argopecten irradians irradians
GTTACATACCTTAGATTTAGATGTATAAATACTTTCCGTAGCCTTGCCCACGCATGTCCTTGTGATATATCACGTACATACCTAGATTTAGATGTGTAAATACTTTTCCGTAGCGTGCCACCTGTCCTTGTGATATATCACGTACATAGCTAAAGATTTAGATGTTGTAAAATACTTTTCCGTAGCGTGCCCACTCTGTCCTTGTGATATATCACGTAGCATATCTAGATTTAGATGTGTAAATACTTTCCGTAGCGTGCCCACCACTGTCCTTGTGATATATCACGTACATACCTTAGATTTAGATGTTTAAATACTTTCCGTAGCTGCCCACCTGTCTTTGTGATATATCACGTACAATACCTAGATTTAGATGTGTAAATACTTTCCGTAGCGTGCCCACCATGTCCTTGTGATATATCACGTACATACCTAGATTTAGATGTGTAAATACTTTCCGTAGCGTGCCCACCATGTCCTTGTGATATATCACGTACATACCTAGATTTAGATGTGTAAAATACTTTCCGTAGCGTGCCCACCATGTCCTTGTGATATATCACGTACATACCTAGATTTAGATGTGTAAATACTTTCCGTAGGCGTGCCCACCCTGTCCTTGTGATATATCACGTACATACTAGATTTAGATGTGTAAATACTTTCGCGTAGCGTGCCCACTCTGTCCTTGTGATATATCACGTACATACCTAGTTTAGATGTATAAAATACTTTCCGTAGCGTGCCCGACCCTGTCCTTGTTTGATATATCACGTATAATACTTAGATTTAGATGTGTAAATACTTTCCGTAGCGTGCCCACCATGTCGCTTGTGATATATCACGTACATACTAGATTTAGATGTGTAAATACTTTCCGTAGCGTGCCCACCCTAGTCCTTGTGATATATCACGTACCATATCTAGATTTAGATGTGTAAATACTTTCCGTAGCGTGCCATTGTCCTTGTGAATATCACGTACATAATCTAGATTTAGATGTGTAAATACTTTCCGTAGCGTGCCCACCCTGTCCTTGTGATATATTCACGTACATATCAGATTTAGATGTGTAAATACTTTCCGTAGCGTGCCCACCCTGTCCTTGTGATATATCACGTACATACCTAGATTTAGATGTGTAAATACTTTCCGTATCGTGCCCACCATGTCCGTGTGATATATCACGTACATACATAGATTTATATGTGTAAATACTTTCCGTAGCGTGCCACCCTGTCCTTGTGATATATCACGTACATACCTAGATTTATTGTGATAAATACTTTCCGTAGCGTGCCCACCATGTCCTTGTGATATATCACGTACATACCTAGATTTAGATGTGTAAATACTTTCCGTACGTGCCCACCCCGTCCTTGTGATATATCACGTACATACCTAGATTTAGATGTGTAAATACTTTCCGTATCGTGCCCACCATGTCCGTGTGATATATCACGTACATACCTAGAATTTAGATGTATAAATACTTTCCGTAGCGTGCCCACCCTGTCCTTTGTGATATATCACGTACATACCTAGATTTAGATTGTATAAATACTTTCCGTATCGTGCCCACCCTGTCTTGTGATATATCACGTACATACCTAGATTTTAGATGTGTAAATACTTTCCGTAGCGTGCCACCTGTCCTTGTGATATATCACGTACATACCTTAGATTTAGATGTGTAAATACTTTCCGTAGCGTGCCCACTCTGTCCTTGTGATATATCACGTACATACTTAGATTTAGATGTATAAATACTTTCGTAGCGTGCCCACTCTGTCCTTGTGATAATATCAACGTACATTAGCTATTTAGATGTATAAATACTTTCCGTAGCCGTGCCCACCCTGTCCTTGTGATATATCACGTACATACCTAGATTTAGATGTGTAAATACTTTCCGTAGCGTGCCCACCCTGTCCTTGTGATATATCACGTACAATACTTAGATTAGATGTGTAATATTTCCGTAGCGTGCCCACCCTGTCCTTGTGATATATCACGTACATATCTAGATTTAGTGTGTAAATACTTTCCGTAGCGTGCCCACCATGTCCTTGTGATATATCACGTACATACTAGATTTTAGTGTGTAAATACTTTAGCGTAGCGTGCCCACCATGTCGTGTGATATTCACGTACATACCTAGATTTAGATGTGTAAATACTTTCCGTAGCGTGCCCACCTGTCCTTGTGATATATCACGTACATACCTAGATTTAGATGTATAAATACTTTCCGTATCGCGTGCCACTCTGTCCTTGTGATATATCACGTACATACCTAGATTTAGATGTATAAATACTTTCCGTAGCGTGCCCACTCTGTCCTTGTAATATATCACGTACATACCTAGATTTAGATGTTAAATACTTTCCGTAGGCGTGCCCACCATGTCCTTGTGATATATCACGTAACATACTAGATTTAGATGTGTAAATACTTTTCCGTAGCGTGCCCACCATGTCCTGGTGATATATCACGTACATACTAAGATTTAGATGTGTAAATACTATCACAAAGAATATTGTGATAAATTTTAAAGTTGCTTTGCAAGCTGCGTTAATAGTGCCTAAATTTTAACATCCAATTATTCAGTTTAATACATTGTGGTAATTGACAATTCCTAAGGTTAATATTCTTGGATCAATATTTACGTTTGTGACATTTGAGATAAAACCCCATATGTGTGATAACTGTGTATATCCTCTGGCAATTTACTTTGATACCTTTTCTGAAAGATTTTAAGTTCCATTCTATTACGTAACCGGATTAATGTCACGGCCATCCTAATTGCCTAAAGGACACTGACCACGGCTGATTAATCTGCCAATGAGCGATATCTGTCAATCATAATTCTGTAATTTTATTGTATGTACATTATTTAAGCATGAAATATTTTATTTGTAAAGCAGTTAGGTCTCCGACTTTGTATGGAACACATCAGCTATATTCTGGACACTCCAGAATAGCCATCCGTCAAGTCAAAGTTATCATCATTAAACTTTCGTCATCTTTAAATCGTGACAAAACGTGCGGAAGTTTCCGTATGTTAATTGGTGGAGATAATCCTGGTAGTACCCACTTCTACGCTGGGTACGCTTTCCCGAAACCTCAACTGCCAAGCAAGTATTTCCCGCGAGTGACTCAAAGAAGGACCAACTCTATTCGGAATCACACGGACTGGATTTTAACCAAGACTGTGTTCGCCATACTATGGAGTTAACCAGGGTAACGTTTTGACTGTAACCATTCAGGATGGCATTATGCTATAGATGTGGAGGCCACTTCGCCCCAAACCATCCGATGTGTTGTCCAGCAAACGGATGTTACTGTTTCCGATGTGGAAACATTGGCCACTTTTCGAGAATGTTTTTTAATCGAACCGGACATTGTACTACAAATGTTGGTACAACAGGATATTATCCCTGGACCAGTCAGCGACAACTGCCCATCCATCCTGTTCCTGTCCCGAAAAACTCTTCGGACAGTAAGTCCGTTATTCGCACTGCACCAAAGAAAAAGGCCAAGTCAATATCTAAACGGCGGCGAGATTCTGAACGTCTCAGGAAATTCCGAGAAACCAAAAAGGTATTGTGTATTTTTCCATTCAGTGACATTGAAAATAGTGAACTTCAAAACGATTTCCAGAAAGACTCTAACTACAATAACCAGATAATTTCATTACAGTCAAAACTTGTTCGTACCAAAATTACCATCTCCAAAGTATCAGAAAAGTGTGCAAAATTACAAAGATCAAACGAAATTCTAGAAGAGGAATGTGCACGCGCCAAAAATGTGAATATAACCAATTATGTGTCTCAAATTAAGGAACTAGAAAAAGCATTGGACAACAGAAAGAAAATTATGAAAAGCAAAGACGAAACAATCAGTACATTACAAACAACCGCGAAACAAAAAGAACAGACACAACGACAGATTGCGAATTTAAAGTTCAAAATTTCGGAGAAGGACGAGGAATTAAAACAGAAACAAAACATAATCACAAGCCTCCAAAAACAACTTAGTTACTACAGCGCTTCAAATACTACCAGACCGAATACTTTTCGCGGACCACGAAACCAACCACAAAATAATTCACGACGCCAGCGACCACACATTTCCTATGAAAACCGAGCCAATAGACTCCATCAAAACAGAGGACAGTTTAATTAAGACGCGGGACGCGTCTTTCCCGGAGCGGAAGGAAGTTATCACAAAGAATTTTGTGATAAATTTTAAAGTGCTTTGAACTTGCGTTAATAGTTGCTAAATTTTAACATCAATTATCAGTTAATACTATTGTGTGTAATTTGACATTCCTAAGGTTATATTCTTGATCATATTTACGTTTGTGACATTTGAGATAAAACCCCATATGTGTGATAATTGTGTATATCCTCTGGCAATTTGCTTTGATACCTTTTCTGAAAGATTTTAAGTTCCATTCTATTACGTAACCGGATTAATGTCACGGCCATCCTAATTGCCAAAAGGACACTGACCACGGCTGATTAATCTGCCAATGAGCGATATCTGTCAATCATAATTCTGTAATTTTATTGTATGTACATTATTTAAGCATGAAATATTTTATTTGTAAAGCAGTTAGGTCTCCGACTTTGTACGGAACACATCAGCTATATTCTGGACACTCCAGAATAGCCATCCGTCAAGTCAAAGTTATCATCATTAAATTCCAAAGTTCAACTTCAACATTTTCTTTCGTCATCTTTAAATCGTGACAAAACGTACGGAAGTTTCCGTATGTTAATACTTTCCGTAGCGTGCCCACCATGTCCTTGTGATATATCACGTACATACCTAGATTTAGATGTGTAAATACTTTCCGTAGCGTGCCCACCATGTCCTTGTGATATATCACGTACATACCTAGATTTACATGTATAAATACTTTCCGTAGCGTGCCCACTCTGTCCTTGTGATATATCACGTGCATACCTAGATTTAGATGTGTAAATACTTTCCGTAGCGTGCCCACCCTGTCCTTGTGATATATCACGTACATATCTAGATTTAGATGTGTAAATACTTTCCGAAGCGTGCCTACCATGTCCTTGTGATATATCACGTACATACCTAGATTTAGATGTATAAATACTTTTCGTAGCGTGCCCACTCTGTCCTTGTGATATATCACGTACATATCTAGATTTAGATGTGTAAATAATTTCCGTATCGTGCCCACCATGTCCGTGTGATATATCACGTACATACCTAGATTTAGATGTGTAAATACTTTCCGTAGCGTGCCCACTCTGTCCTTGTGATATATCACGTACATACCTAGATTTAGATGTGTAAATACTTTCCGTAGCGTGCCCACCCTGTCCTTGTGATATATCACGTACATACCTAGATTTAGATGTGTAAATACTTTCCGTAGCGTGCCCACCCTGTCCTTGTGATATATCACGTACATACCTAGATTTAGATGTGTAAATACTTTCCGTAGCGTGCCCACCCTGTCCTTGTGATATATCACGTACATACCTAGATTTAGATGTGTAAATACTTTCCGTAGCGTGCCCACCCTGTCCTTGTGATATATCACGTACATACCTAGATTTAGATGTGTAAATACTTTCCGTAGCGTGCCCACCCTGTCCTTGTGATATATCACGTACATACCTAGATTTAGATGTGTAAATACTTTCCGTAGCGTGCCCACCCTGTCCTTGTGATATATCACGTACATACCTAGATTTAGATGTATAAATACTTTCCGTAGCGTGCCCACCCTGTCCTTGTGATATATCACGTACATACCTAGATTTAGATGTGTAAATACTTTCCGTAGCGTGCCCACCATGTCCTTGTGATATATCACGTACATACTTAGATTTAGATCCGTAGCGTGCCCACCATGTCCTTGTGATATATCACGTACATACCTAGATTTAGATGTGTAAATACTTTCCGTAGCGTGCCCACTCTGTCCTTGTGATATTCGTCGTTTGTTATCAGAAGTATTTGGCTTCGTTGGAAAACCTTCAGCCATTCCCCCAAGTGTAGGTAATATAGACTAGCATGCAATGGAGCCTATTCCAAAGAAACAAAACAGCAAGAGTGAGAAAAGAAATTACTGCAACTTTAATCATGAATCAGAGAATAATATACATTTATTAATAGAGTATAAAGATGCTCCACCGGTGACGAATGGTATTTTTTCTCCGTCAAAAAAGGATCATACGAATGAGGAATTTTCTTCAGTTACAAAAGTTACTTAATTTACACCATTACCATCATTGAAAAGTTTTAGCTTCTTATTTTATTTCAAGATAAAAATGATAAAAATAATTGCGTCCCGAAAAAACCCATGGCACTATGCCATATATTGAATGGAATATTGATTTCGCATGCACCAAAAGCAAAATATTTTTTACATGTATTTTTATACTAATTAGACACATGTATACACGATTAATAATCAGTTATTGTCCAAATGATGGGTACCGTTTATGCATTGTCGGCGGTGGAACACCTTTAAGGACAGCATGCGTTATATTATGCATAGATAATAAAGCTTCTCTGTAACTTATTTTGTAAATATACCTTTATATAAGCGCTTTGTTTGTATACACAAGCCCTTAGTTCACCACTTTTCTCACAATCCCTCAAATATTTGATGGTACGGATTGCGTCGGAATGAAACTCCTCCTTCGTATCGCCACTATGCATGTGCAAGTAATGGGAATATGCCCTGAAAGAATAACAAATAGTTACATGAAAAAGCCAAACAAAGAGTGGAAACAGTTCTTGAAATTAGAAAACATACAGTGAAATATTTGGAATATATCCTAAAATATGTAACTTTCAACTAAAATATAAGTTAAAGGGACAATTTAGTCTAAGAATACATAAAAATTTGCAAACATACGTATCGGAAACAAACCAGTTGTTAGGGTCACAAAATAGTAAAACCCGAGGCTTGCCGAGGGTTTTGCAATTTTTGTGATCCCGAGAGTAGACTATCCCTATCCTTCATATCCACTTATGAAAGAGTATTTTTCTTTCATACCTCGACGTTGTTTTTTTTTGCAATTTTACAACTGTATTATCCCGCCATTTTGAAATAAATCCAAAGAAATCCACGAATGAAAGTCTATTTACCATACATGAAAAATTACGTGATATATTCAACACAAATTCCGTTGTTTGCATCTTTTTATAGTAAAACCAGTCATATTTGTGAAAAAATGTTAATTTTTTACCGAGGAAATAGAGATTTTGTTGACGCTGTGACGTCACGAGGCTTTATTGCATGGGTAGCCATGCAACACAGCCGAAGGCGACATGAGTGTATTTCCCTAGACAAGAAATGTGTGTCTAGGACTACTCAATTCTCTTACAGTAGTGTTTACCTTCTTAGATGCATGTTCTTGTCTAAAAATAATTTCCTTGGTGGTAATGTATTGCATTTGTTTAACGTGCCTGACTTTGGCTCGGGTATGAGTACAGCGCACATGTCAATCAAAATACTTAACAATATCGTGGAATTTGTCGAGATTTCTTGTCATACGTTTCGTAAAGAATGTAGAACAATACATTTATGCCATATTTTGCTTCGTAGTTATGTTACAGAAGTATCCTCACTTTTAATAAGCTGATAAAAAGGAATTCGACTTATTTGGTAAGAAAACCCAAAATACTAGGAATACAAGCTTATATAACTAAATCTTATCGTGAAAAAGCGAAATTTTGCCAAACCTTAAAAAATACGATGAAATATTAACCAGTATACACATTTGCTGTCAGACAATGCAATTATGTGTTGAAAAGGGCAAATATGTTCTAAAACTTCGGTATAGAGGTTTGAGCTTTCTAACGTTACATTTGTATTTCGCAATCATAAAGTGGTATACAGTGAACGATCATAACACGTTAACAAGTACAGAACGTTACCTTTCAGCTGGTTCTCGCAGCAGCGCAATCAATTTGACGTCAGGATTAACGTGGCGAATTAAATATGGAGTCGTTATATCCGGTTCCAAGGCCAAAGGGTCGTTTTGTGAAATACTCTCCCATCTGGAAAAATCCCAAATATCCATAGGATCTCCATGACCTAGAACGACAAAAGTCAACAAAAATTAATGATAACAATTATAAAAAAAGAAAAATATAGAAATAAAGAAATAAAAAGTTCTGTTTAAAATGTGATATGAAATATAAGTGATATTGTGATGCTCTTAGAAGTTAATAATGGATTATGTACTGTCTATTGCAGGTTCACAGTGTCGCTAATTAAACGATCAGTCGCGAGAGAAAATTGTTAATAATCAGTGTTGGGGTCAATTTCAACAAAACTTCGATGTTACATGCAGTAATAATAAATGTCATTAAATTATGATAATTGATGTTTAAAAAATAGCGTATTATGTCCAATGCAAATTATACCGAAATAAAAAATCAGAGATCCATGTATTATTAGTTTAGAGAGCAAATACCTGTTGATAATTGTATGTTATATCTTAAAGGGACAATTCGGTCTAAGAGAACATTGAAATTTGCGCATACATCGGAAACAAACCAGCTCTAATAGAAATAAGATAAGTTTTTACTTTGACATGCCAGATAAGCCAATTATGGAAAAATGTATGTGAAATGTTCAAACTCGCTCGCTGTCCGGCATTACACATTGCAGTCGGACGTCTTGTATACCGAACCCTGGCCCTTGCTCGTGGAGAAATGCAACTAGAACTACTCAAATCGCTCTGACAGTAGTGGTTTTACATTATTAGGTAAACTGTCATGCCTAAAAATCATTTCACAAACTCCTCAGTGATTATGTATTTCATTTGTTTAACATACGTGACATTGGCTCGGGTATTGGTACCGTGTATATATCATATCTTCTTAATCGTATTGCTATGCTATTTGGAATTTTAACGGTATCAATCAAAATACAAATATGTACTTAACAATGACGCGGAATTTGCCAATATTTTATGTTATATGTTTGATAAGGAATGTATGACAGTTTATCTATGCCATATTTTGCTTCGTGGTTATGTAACAGAATAAGCCTGACTGCATTGTCCATTTAAAAGAAAACCTACATCAATTTTGACTTTCCATAAAAATTGACAAATTTCTCATTTCTTGGCAACATCTACATACTCGGCAGTATCTAATCGTTCAGATTACATAAAAACATTTTAGTGATAATGTTTTGGATAAAAACACATTTTATAGACCACTGAGGCCATTTCAAGATTACATAATGACTCTCCATACGGTAAATTCAAAACATTTTATGTAAAGATGTTCGTGGACAAATTCAATCACAATGGTACCCACAACCACATTCAATAGTTCTATCGATGACATATAATATTGAAAAAATGATGTATAATACGATACATACCAGTCACAAGTTTATGATAGGGATAAATTCCTTTCACGTACGTAACATGTCTTTCAATAGTTTCTGCATCGAAGAAATCTGTAAAGTTTTTTAGAGTCATTCCCATTCCTGAAAAGATCAAAATAAAGGGTATATGTGCAATAATATATCCATTTCAACAAGGTTCCTACTCGACGTAGCTGAATTTCACACCTCTTCAAAACGTCTTTTGAAAGTCAGTTCGTTTTGCATTTAAGAATACGGTGTAGCCGTTTTTTTTTTGTTTTTTTTTTGCGGGTATAATGTTTCCGCTATTTCGTAGGACATCGCTGTTACTACTCGACATAGTTGAATTTTATGTGAAGCCTTTTGGAATCGTCTTTCGAACGTTTTTTTTTATATAAGAATACCGTGTAGCCGGCTATTTTCGCGGGGCATTGTAAAGATCGGGAAGATTTGATTCGCGATATATTGAGAAATGGCTGACTAAGATCGTGAAAATTTATAAACCGCTAAAATTTGATTAAGCGTTCTCTGCTTTATGGAATTATATTCTGTATTTGCATATTAGTTATTATAGGGCTGGAAAGCGGAAGTGTGAGAGTTTACGAGATTCGACGTGATCTCCGTTGCTGGATACAAACAAACCATCTGTCAGTGCGCCGCTCACATACTACTCTAGCGATATCAACATCACTGCGGTCATCGGCCATACATGATGGCAGAGTTATCTGTCCTTGTCGGTAAGTATTGATTGTGATGTCATGTGTTTGCGAGCGTAACGTCACACTTTTCTGAGAAAACGGCGTGAATTGCACTCACAAAATAATGACGTCACAATGGATACCTACCAGAAAGGGAGTTAACTCTGTAATATGCAAAGACAGAATAGATGAGGAATGAAGACATCCAGCCTCAAATCACATAAAGTACAAGTACTGGACATGAAAATGTATGTAGTTGTGCATCCTCGATAATCCAGGGGTTCCGATCACTTACGATCTCTACACCCCTGGACTATCTCATAGTGAAATTGAAGGCAGCTCAGCTGAAAATATTTGACCAGCAAAGTTCCTTCGAAGACTACAGAGAGAGCCAACTTCAAAGCCACATAGTCAACCACAGTGTACCGTTATACGGCTCTTTTGATGTACATCAAAGGACTAAATTACCTGTTCTGTTCTGTTGCCTCCAGTTTTACGATGAAATAGTCCAGGGGTGTAGATATCGTAAGTGATCGGAACCCCTGGAGTATCGAGGATGGTAGTTGTGTAGTATTATGAAACCTGTACGTTATTTCTAATATCATTAAAAATTATTTTTCGTGCAATTATATTTCACGGAAACATTATACATGTATTAATGTTTTCTTACGGTCTGAGGAAACTAACAATGCAATTGAAAAACAGAAAATATAAATTATTACAAATAATGCATCTACATAGCCATCAATTAACAAGCGTGAATCTTAATCTATGATATGTTAGACTAGATTCCTCACTGATTGTCATAGAGAAGCCACAGTACTAGTATGATGCAATTTTCACCAAAATAGATATCTTTAAATTAAAAATATATGGGTGAACATAAGGATAAAATTAAGATTTTAAAGATTTTTAAAGTTTCCCAGTTATAGCTCCTACATGATGGACAACACCTGTTGGAATGTCAGTGCATTTCCTCTCGTTGTTTGATATTTCATGTAGCTATTGTCTTTGGTTTTCAAATGGGACATGCAATAAAGATGAAACCTTACTTGTAGCGTTTGAAGAGTTCCGAGACATCAGCTGCCCAAATGTTGGATCTGAAAGATAACAAACAAGATTTGGTTCAGAAATAAAGTATAATTATCAAAGATCGATCTCTTCCTATATAGAGAAGATAATAAACGTATTAACTCAGCTTTGCAACTTGCAGCATTCATAGCCTAAATGTACACATCAGTTACTGATCTTATTGCCATTTGTTTTCCTAGTAATATTAGAGACTTTCTAAATAACAACAACCAGCTGCTCACCAACTGTACAAAAGAGAAATTTATTAAACCTTATTGAAACTCTTCCTTTAATACCATTTTCTGTAATATGCAAATACAGAATATATATGCTAGGCCGGGATCTAGGGGGGGGGGGGGGGGGTCTACGTGCACCCCCCCCCCCCCACAACTTAACGAACCAATGTTTTTCTGAAGCCTTATGACCCACTGATAACGAAATCGAGAGGTAACATTGTATAAACTGGGATGAACTTCCGGTTATGACGTCATCAAGATGGCCGCCATCTCGAAATTCACTAAAGATTGAAAAATAGTCATAACATTGACATTTTTCAACCGAAAAGACAAATGAGGCATCAAAATGACCACGATAGAACAACAAATACATATCAGGACCATATAATCCAATATATGTAGTTATTTCTACGCAGGAAATGAAAAAATCGGATTTTAAGCTCAAAAATGGTAATTTTTTAGCAAATTTTTCATATTTGGCTTGACGCAGCAAAAATGTTTGCCAACAGCAAACTATTATTTCTAATCAGTTATTTGATCTCTTATCAATCAGTAAAAACGACACCAACAAAAAAAACAATGTTAACATTGTATAAGCTCCGGTTATGACGTCATCAAGATGGCCGCCATCTCGAATTTCACTAACAATTGAAAAATAGTCATAACATTAACATTTTTCAACCGAAGTAGACAAATGAGGTATCAAAATGATCATAATAGAACATCAAATTCATATCGGGACCACACAATTCAATATATGTAGTGATTTCTAGGTAGGAAATGAAAAATTCGGATTTTAAGCTCAAAAATGATAATTTTTAGCAAATTTTTCATATTTGGCTTGACGCAGCAAAAATGTTTACCAACAGCAAACTATTATCCGTAAACAGTTATTTGACCTCTAATCACTCAGTAAAACAATAAAATATATAGAGATACAAAAAAGAATTATTGTTATACCATCATTAAGTTTAAAAAAACATCACCGGGTGGGTATACTGGGTATATGCTATTTTTCTAACTCCAAACCGCTGACACTACAGTTTCCTGGTGTATTACAAGTTCCTTAAATAAGTTTGACTATTGGCGATTTATAAGTAGGAAACATGAATGTAAAGTTGACAGAATATCTAGCCTCGGGTAGGACAAGTCACAGATTCGTTTATTTCCTATGCATATTATTAGCAAAATGTCAGATAGTTACCACAATGTCACATATTTCTTTCACTGGTTCTCAATTATAACCATTATCATTGTGCGTGCTTTCCCGCCTCACTGCACTATCCTCTGACATGACTCGGCATGTCTGGTAGCTGGTACATGCAGTCCTAATCAGAGATATCGAGATATCAGTATCCAATTCGTCGAAAGCCAGGGCGTCGTCTTCGATGTCGATGAGATGATGTGACACTACATTACCAGTGGAGTTCTAGCCTGTCATCTTTCATGGCTCATCCATGGCCAGAGTTTATATCAGGAACAACAGGTTCAGGGATGTGGGATCTCCTTCAGATTCTAACACATCGTATATGCTGTTTCAGACTTCTCAGGAAATTACACCAGATCCAGATTCTTCGAATGGTGGAATGATTCAAGCACCATTCATTAACCTTGTGGACACTCGTGCGACTATAGATGGCACAGGTGATATCCTAGAGGTCTTTAATGAGGTCATAGATGTTAAATGTTTTTCATTGGTCAGACTTTCCCATGTCCCTTGAAGGTACTGATTGTGTCGCATCTGGTGTATACGTGGATACACCATTGAAGACTCTTCAGAAAAAGTTTTCTACAGTGCTCTCCAGACTTGGCAAAGAGAGGAACTTCACTGTAGACCTCATTTATGACCTCAAATAAGAGTGAGGAATTGTGCTTCATACGAATTAAGGAGATGCAACGCAACCCTTCGCAGAATGTGGCTCTGGTGTCTTTTCCATCCTACCGGAGAGGTCTGGAACATCATATACGATATGTGAATCACTAGGTTGAAAACCAGATGAGATCCCACATCCGCGAACCCGATGTTCTTGATGTTACCTCTGGCCATGGACGGTTGACAAGTTAGAACCACGATGGTAAACCGGTAATGTAATGTCACATCAGCTCATCAGCTTATCGACACTCTGACGAGAAAGCACGCACAAAGATAATGCTTATCATTAAGAACTATTGAAAGAAATATGTGATACTGCAGTAACCATCTGACATTTCCTTACGTTACACACAGAAAAATAAAGTTAACAGTGGATGCGCTATTTCTAAAAGAAACAAATTTCGGAAAATGTCGTGGTATTAACGGAAACAAATGCTTTCTTCAGTTTTAATTTGATACCCTATTAGTTGGCGTTGTGCAGTAAAAATTCATTTTGAGACGCTACTAGTCTACAAACTTTCGAACATGAAAATGAATTTTGTTAGGAAATTGTAAAGTCCAACTTAGATATTAAGCCAACTTATAATTCAAATGTGTTAAGATATGGATCGTCAATTGCCAATGTTATCTTCAGGAAGTTCTAAGACATCCGGAAACTGTAGTGTCAGCGGTTTGGAAAAAACAGCAATCATATACCCTGTATACGCACCCGGTGATGTTTTGTATACCAAATGATGGTATAACAATAATTCTCTTTTGCATTTCTATATATTGTTGTTGTTGTTGTTTTTACTAATTGATAAGTGGTCAAATAACTGATTACAAATAATAGTTTCTTGTTGGGAAACAATTATAGCTGCGTAAAGCCAAATATGAAAAATTTGCTAAAAAATTATCATTTTTGAGCTTAAAATCCGATTTTTTCATTTCCTGCGTAGAAATAACTACATATATTGAATTTTATGGTCCTGATATGTATTTGTTGTTCTATCGTGGTCATTTTGATGCCTCATTTGTCTTCTTCGGTTGAAAAATGTCAATGTTATGACTATTTTTCAATCTTTAGTGAAATTCGAGATGGCGGCCATCTTGATGACGTCATAACCGGAAGTTCATCCCAGTTTATACAATGTTACCTCTCGATTTCGTTATCAGTGGGTCATAAGGCTTCAGAAAAACATTGGTTCGTTAAGTTGGGGGGGGGGGGGGTGCACGTAGACCCCCCTAGATCACGGCCTATAATACAGGCAGTTCATTGTAGTAACACGTTTTGTTTGCATCAAAGAGAACTTGGGCCATAGGTGCTAGGTAATTAAATTGTATTGG
>SAYR01031483.1:542612-554736 GCA_004382745.1 Argopecten irradians irradians
ACTATTGAAAGAAATATGTGATACTGCAGTAACCATCTGACATTTCCTTACGTTACACACAGAAAAATAAAGTTAACAGTGGATGCGCTATTTCTAAAAGAAACAAATTTCGGAAAATGTCGTGGTATTAACGGAAACAAATGCTTTCTTCAGTTTTAATTTGATACCCTATTAGTTGGCGTTGTGCAGTAAAAATTCATTTTGAGACGCTACTAGTCTACAAACTTTCGAACATGAAAATGAATTTTGTTAGGAAATTGTAAAGTCCAACTTAGATATTAAGCCAACTTATAATTCAAATGTGTTAAGATATGGATCGTCAATTGCCAATGTTATCTTCAGGAAGTTCTAAGACATCCGGAAACTGTAGTGTCAGCGGTTTGGAAAAAACAGCAATCATATACCCTGTATACGCACCCGGTGATGTTTTGTATACCAAATGATGGTATAACAATAATTCTCTTTTGCATTTCTATATATTGTTGTTGTTGTTGTTTTTACTAATTGATAAGTGGTCAAATAACTGATTACAAATAATAGTTTCTTGTTGGGAAACAATTATAGCTGCGTAAAGCCAAATATGAAAAATTTGCTAAAAAATTATCATTTTTGAGCTTAAAATCCGATTTTTTCATTTCCTGCGTAGAAATAACTACATATATTGAATTTTATGGTCCTGATATGTATTTGTTGTTCTATCGTGGTCATTTTGATGCCTCATTTGTCTTCTTCGGTTGAAAAATGTCAATGTTATGACTATTTTTCAATCTTTAGTGAAATTCGAGATGGCGGCCATCTTGATGACGTCATAACCGGAAGTTCATCCCAGTTTATACAATGTTACCTCTCGATTTCGTTATCAGTGGGATGAAAGTGTAGGTGTGGAACTTTTTTACTAGAACGATATAAGCTTTTACTGTTTATACACATTATACTGTCAGATTAGATAATTTATTTTCTCACCTAAACTTAAACACAATCTTCATATATTCGTAGTATGTGGGGATAATTCAGAAAGAAAAGATAGGGATTAGTGGGTCTTGGTCTAACTGGGCATAAGGTGCCTAGGCGCCAATTTGCTAGTCATCCTCGTCTCTTTCTAGGAGGGAAGCTTTTGGTCATGTGCAATTAACTTTTTTAACATAGTTTGCCTGATCTGTATAATCTTTAATGGTAAGGCATATGGTTTTTATTGAAAACAAAAACAGGAAGAGGTCTCATTCTGGCCATGGGGGTGCACCCATACCCTAGAAGCTCTCATTTTTCTGTCGCATTCCACTTTTTTCTTTACAACACTCACTTTTTCTTAGGAACAAATTAAAGGTCTTCTAGAAGCACTTCGGCGTCGTAAGTTGAATTTATACTTGGCGGTCTCTTGAAAGTACGCTACACATTTTGTGAAATTGATAGTTCGGAATTTAATACAGGATTTAAATGCTGTATTCAAAAAATGTGTAATATAATCATTGGACGAAACCTGGAAACGAAGGGAATAAATATATAGTAAACGCAGCGGTATACTCATGGCCAGCTAACTAAAAATTCTTATACCACCACACCCTGCCCTTATCTTTGTTTGCTAAGGATTATTCGTAGATATACTGTCTGTGCAATATTGAAATAATAATGCACAATAAATTATCTAATATATTGGGAATTTATCGGGTGTTTTTTTGGTAAAAATACTTTGAAGGGAATTTACATTGTACCTTTAAAGCGATGGAGATAAAACCGTTAACTTACACGAAAAAAATATAATTATTCCTTTGCGCTGGATACAATATGTTCATGCATGTATGTGACCAAACAAAGTCGAATACATTTAGATTTTAAAAATGATATATTCAAAACGGTAAAGGTAGGAAATGAGCTTTCTTGTCTAATTCCTCACATCTTTTTCTAATTCTTGATCTCTTTTTCCCATTTTCCCTCTTTTTTTCTTTCTTCCTTCTTTCCCTTCCTTCCCCTCTTTCTTTTCCCCTTCTTTTTCCTTTTTCTTTTTTTTGTCTCTCATCCTATTTTAGGGGGGGGCGTACGGCGGTCCGGCCCTTGGATCCGCGCCTGGTATCCTCCTATCATCGTACCATATCATCGTGTGATAGAGAGATGGATTATCATTCGGGGTGACAAGTGGGAGCGAGATCCAGACGACAGACCGTCGGGGCGAGAATGACTTCTAAGAGAAAAGGCCGATGAAGCGTGTAGATGTCAGGTTGGTTTAGTTTAGAATTCTGGGTCGTCTTCCAAGAAAATGTAAGTGACGAAGGCATATACAGATACATGCATGGAATACGCTAGAGAAGAAAATATAAGTTTCCCTTGTAGATGCACATGTTATATTCTATACAAAGAAATTGCCCTAGAAATGAATGAGCACCTTTTGAAACAGATGGCGAAAGAATGTATTTATGTGTGGATGGAGGATTGGGTGAGAAATATTTTGCAACTTTATGATATTCTGCTACCTCTTCAAACTATCTTCAAGAAGAGCATCGATGAGTTTTGTTCGAAATTAGGGACCATTTAAAGGTTCGATGAGTATTAAGTATACAAGCAAATCTAGTTCCCAAAAATCAATATATGGAAAGCTATATCTCGAACGATAAGGTAGTACAACAGCTTTGTCTGGAACACTGTTAGTATGCCCAAATTGAGGGGAATGCTCATGAAGAATGTTGGTGAAACTATATTCAGAAAATCAAATCTCACACGCACACCCACACGATGATAATGAATCATTAGTGAGGAGTGCAAGTTCGTATGCATCAGTGAAGACCGAATTTAAATGAACAACAACGTAAGAGTTGAGCTTGAAACAGGAGTCAGCCTTAGCGAAAAAGGCGTGAAATTGTTTAGCAAAGCGTGTCGCTAAAAAAACTAAAAGGAAGAAGAGTTCTGAATTAGATACAGATATCACTGTTTCCGCCAAGCGAGAAGTGAAGTACTGGACAAGTTTGATTCTAACGAAACTTGATATTCCTCAATTCATAATAGAATCTAGAGAATGAACAGCCAAGATTTACCTCCCGCCAAGCCGACAGACCACTCGCTGTACGCTCTTGGATGATGAAAACAGTTTGTGTATCACCAGCACCGCAATTAGCCGTAGATGATAGAACTAGAAGCATTTACAACCATAACCCACTACAGAAACGACATTTCAAGACAATAATAATATTCACCACTGATGAGATATTAGATTCATCAAACTCAAATTCACTGTAATACAATCCTGTCCTGTTTGCAACCATTTAAGGAACCTGTAGCTGAGGTAGAGGAAATTTCGGTGGAAATCCATCTTTTGAGTACCTGGTAGATTTCCTTCGGGCCAATTTTAACGCAAAGGTTGTTTGGTCGCCAACACCATGGGATTCGAATTGAATAGAGAGAATGTAATTGTTCGCAGTAACGAATCCTCCACCAACGGATTGGAGAAGACATAGGGGCTTGGTGATCTTGGAACTTATTTTGGATGACAGTCCTAATCAGAGAATAACACCTTTTTAGAGGCCGAGAGGACGTTGATAAGTGCAGCAGATGTTGTGAGACTTAGAGTACCGCGGTAATGGAAGATGAAGTAATAGTAATAGCTACAGTGCCGAGCTTTAAATTGAAAGCGCATTGTATTGGCCCTCATGTACAGCGCGGGAGTATGCTACAGCCGCTTGAATGAGCTGTTGCACTGAGGCGCCCTGGTCAGTGACGGTGTCAGAATGCAGTTTTGAGTTTCAAACATCCTGCTGAATATTCCGAGAACATCAAAGACTGGATGTTGATAGCTTCCCTTCCACTACACCCGTCACGCCACGCTCGGATGAAGTCAAGTCTTCAAAATTGAAGAATAACGCAAGAAGTCTGTGGAGATTTAAGGCTTTACTCTTCTTTGTGAAGGACGGAGGGATGTGCTAAGGAAAGATGATAGCAGAAAATGCTGCATTTGGACATTTGCGCAAAGTTTAGCTTGTTAGGGAACTCAGGCAAGGGCAACATCTTCAACACGTACATCGATGAAAGATAAAGAAGTGCTAGTTAGGGAGTAATTTGCTTTACATGCCTTGTAGTATTTAACTGAAGTGTCTACAACGAAGTCAGAGGTCAAGAATGCCTCAGAAATTAAAATGGCTCATACTGCAAATAGTGAAGTCTGCATTCACGGTTGAATAAATGCAGAAAAATTCATACCAAGGACATGAAGGAACGGGTATGATCACATTAAGGAAAATGTCTGTGCTTCGGCTGCTTGAGGAAAGGTCACATATCAAAGACGTGTAACGAACCGATCACTTGTAATGTGTGCGCGGTAGAGACACCCTTCTATTCTGCATAATGATTCGATGAAAGCCACCAGTGAAAACAACAGATCACAGGATTCTGTAAAGCAAATTCTAGAAGAGACATAGAAATCCCAAGTGTTAGTACTATGGTTACACTTTTGCAGTGGACGATCAATTCAGCTGGTGATGTATTCCCGAGTGCTATGGCGATTATTCCTGTGAGAATTAACGTGAGAGTAAACCACACAGTGTTGAGACATATGCAATTCCTGGACACAGGAAGTTAGTGGCTTCATTTTTGTACTGAGAAAGTTTGAGACAACTTGGAGCGAGTAAAAAGGGACGCAGCTTTGACACTGGGAGTAACTATTGGGAAAGCCATTTCAGAATGAAAACATACGCCATCAACGGTAATGCAGGTAAGCCGATATGAACATGGATAATATCATTGGACTTACCAAAGGGTTTTTTTTTCTATTTTCCCCAACTTAAAAGAAAATTCAAATTTGCCTGTATAAAGCAGTCATATTCTACGAGGAGGAAATATCTAAGTGGGGCACTAAGCCCAGATTTCGCCTTGACGACCCCATGTGGAGAATAGGCTCCTGATGGCTGGGGTAGTAATGTTCCGGATGCTTACACCCACACAAGTTATTGGCTGGACCAAGTGGATCGCCGCATGCTCTAAAACGAAAACCTTGGATGGGTTGACTCTGGAAATGTTATACGAAACAAGCGATTCGGTGGAGGTGAACAGATACACATAGAGATGAGACAACAGAGAGTTTAGAGGACATGCGCGAAGAATCATCATCATGGATTTCCCGGAACGTCTCATTGATGACAAGAGAGAAACCCTCGAGGGAGGATAAAGATCATGAGACAAGCCCAGAGCAGTCTATTCATCTAGACAATGGACACTCATTGTGTATGCACTACCTTGCCGTGATAAGAACATTGTTTTGCTGAACAAACACATCGGATGGCCAGGAAGAGGCTACAATGGCAAATCAGAAACAAATTCATGAAGGTCAAAGTCAAGGAGGATTATACCAATTTCATGAAGGTTTCTTCTTGAAAAGGATATGCAGAGCCTGCACCCCATGACGGAGAGAAGGGTAAAGTTTGTGTTTAATACCTCAACCATGGTGTCCTACCACAAGGGCAGAAGAACAAGATCAGAGTGGGTGTTTGACTTGTTCTGACGCAGTATCAAGGCATTTCCTTTGATAACAATTGCTACAGGGTCCGACACTGGACCAAAATAATCTTTCTTGGTGTATTATTAAGATTTCGGGAAGAACAAGTGGCTGTAGTTTGGGAGACATTGGGCGATGTTTCACCGAAAGTCAAGGTTCGCAGATATATGAGAGAGACTACCTCGATTTTATTGGTGGCCAGATGGTAACATAGAAAGAGGAGCAATAGAAAGCTACAGGAACTGACAGGTTCCACTTGGTTTTGGGGCCACATCCTCTCCGAGCATATGTAACTATGCTCTCCAAAGAACAGTAGAGGACAGCAAAGATAACCGTTAACCAGCGTTCAGGATATTGTCAAGAGAAGCACTGTAATGTTGATGACTGCCTAACGTCAGCCTGTACAGGAAAAGAAAGGCGGTAAGCTTAGTTGAGGACATTACAAAGATATGCAAAAGCAGAGGTTTCGAATAACCAAGTGGTTAAGCAATCATAAACTAACTTTGCTTGAGTGGGGAGCTCTCAATGTCTGCAGGTAAGCTCAGGATGAGTATCATAGTGCGCGACAATATAATAGACGAACGCGCTATAGACAATGCTCGCTGATCGCCACATAGGATGTGGGGATCTCTTCAAAGATTCTTAACACATACGGTATATGCATGGTCAAGACTTCTGCAGGAATTACAAGCCTAGATCCAGATGGCACATTCGAACTAGGTGGACGGAAAATGAATTGCTAAGCAGGCATTACTTGTATTAACCTGTTGTTGTTGGAGACACGTAACGGTGATTTCACTCGATGTTCGCAAACACTTTCATTTATGAAGGAACATAGCCAGCCCAAGTAGAGGAGAGTGTGATAGTATCTGCTCAAGAGGTCTTTAAAAACATAGTGCAGTGTATGGTTCCCATTGAGTAGATTAGCATAACAAATGATCGTTTTCACCTTTCGGGGTTGCAAGGGCCAACTGTCCATTCTTTCCCAAATAGTCCAGTATCTGAAGGAACTATGAACGGTAATTGTATGGCGGATGCTGGTGTATGTAGATAAATCCAGAGCAGAAGATTTGAAAGATTGGATATGACTCGCGCCTGCAATACCAGCTTCTCGAAGTCTATTGAGCATGTAGGAATCTGATCGATGTTATAAGACACTGGCAATGCACCGTAGAGAAAGAGATGTACTTTCTTTCTCGCCATAACTATCCAATGGGCTTCTCACTCGCAGAGAACATCTGAGCACCAAAAGCAACGGTAAGGAGTGATACTTGGCAATGGATTAAGTCTACTTTAGGTGTTTTTATAGAACACCAGTGTTGGACCAGTATTCACCTCGTTCTTATTTTCGTGCTTTGGGATGTGCGCAAAGAGTACCACCTGCTCACCAATTAATAGACCATTACGGATATGAACGCGGAATCTGTAGACGCATTGGGAACTCAGCAACTGCGCGCTGAATATAGAAGCCGGAGATAGACTGGTATTAGACGCTATAGTACAAGCTCGTAACACAGCACGACCAACTACGTACATGCACTGTGCACAGAAAGTCATCAGTTGAGTTGGGACATCCGGGTTGTAGTACTACTTTTTTCCATCCTATCAGCGCCTGGAGAGAGGGTTATGGTAACTACAAATCCAAACTAAGTATCACCTTACGGTTTTCACACCCTTTTAGGGGTCGGCGAACCGGGAGTTGGCAGTCATTCATGGAAAGCAACTAGAAAGAGGACCAATGGCATTACGTTAAACACTAAACAGAAATCCAGCCGATTGGACGCATCTACGTAGAGGTATGAAGTGTTTCAGTCAAACTAAGCTTTCTCAGAACGATACATTGGTTCAGAGGACCAGAAATTTCTTTTTGGATGCCCGAGTCTGAGTGGCCAGTTAAGTGATAGAGAGAAAATGCAGACGCAGAAGTAGATGACGCAGATAATGAAACCAGCTATGCTGTGTGAGATACGTAGCTAGTGGTCCACAGAGAGTGAACAACGGCACTGGAGAAGAAGCTACTAGAATCATTATTTCCGCAGCGAACGCCCACGCTAGTGTGTGCTCTACTTAGTGATAAGGTATGACTGTCAAGGTGTGGTTCTTCTTGCTATGGACAATCTCGCTATAGGCCTATCTGCGGAAAAGAGAACGATAGGAATAAAGGGACAATGCTGAATTATCAGAAAGGATCCTACAAGGATGAGGCAAGGTTACAAGCAGCCATTTTTGCGCGCGATTTTTTGGAAACAAAAAAGAAAACGAGGGGGCAAAAAAAAAAAAAAAAGTTAGAAACCAAAAAAGCAAAGAAATAAGAGAAATGTAATTATGGAGGAGGAGCTTAAGGACTTTGGGCGGTAATGTTCGTCTTAGCACACGGTAATAGTCAGAGCATATCGTAGAACGAAGTGTCCAGAGGGCATATAACACTCAGAGGCTTTATGCATAGATCAAGCACGCAACTCGCAAATTCTTTACAAGAGGAGTTTGAGGTTGTCAGACACTCTGCAAGTAGAATGAGGCTAAATCCAAAGCCAACAAAATGGAAAATGAATCATCATGTAGCTCTTATCATTAAGTAACTATGTCGGGCGGAAAACTTGACCCTATTTGAAAGGCTTATTGCGCATAGGCGGAAGACTTCAAAGAGCAGATGCTACCATATCGACGCTAAACACGCCTCTATTCTCCTAAGGAATTCATAGTTTCAGGACTACTCATTAAGATGCTCATAAGCATATGGATGTATGCATCTTGGTAAGAATACAGTGCTTGCATTCCTGAGACACAGTACTGGGATCATCCGGTGTTCGGAACACGCTTGAAGTCTATATTATGCAAAGTGCGTCATTTGCGAAAGTACAGAGCTCCGCGTTGTCACAGAAAATGGTCTGACTTACCAGAAGAAACGTCTGGCATCCGATGAACCTGACTACTTTTAGCGAGTACCATTACTGACATTAGAGTTGGCATGTCCGAATCTTACGTTTCGGTCCTTTTTGAAACCTAGAAATGCGAAGGAAGCACTCTAGTTTAAGAAGAGTTAGGGGTGATATTTACAACTAACGCGCTGATAACCCCACGCTGTGGGCAAGTACATCTGGGCAGGTAAGCGCCGGGCATCTTTCCTAGGAATACAGGGCTAACCTGGCAATAAATTGTCTCAGTTGCAGATGGAGCTTAGTTCTGCGCGGCGGCGGGATATATATCCTACCATTTATTAGATGTCTGGACAATAGGCCCGAAATCTATGTCGGTGCCCTTTCTGTGATAACAAGAGAGGTTTATTAATTTGTAAGAGGAGTGTATTCATCACACAATGGAACCAATGGAAAGATACAACATGACGTTCTCACACAGCATTAGGTGTTACGCACTTGTGGGAGTCGTTCATAGTTGTCCAAGTCCTTACAGGTTCCGACTATTATGGAGGGATATCTGGATATTGACTCTATGAAGAAGTCAACGAGTACAAGTGTTGTAATGGCGCTCACTCGAAAGATAACAGAATTACAATTGTATGATGAGGGTCTTAGCTTATACACGGTTTATTTAACTATAGTAGAGCGTCTTTGTGCACGTGAGAGGCGAACACCACTAAACGCACATTAAATGTAATTTTTGCTTTTCGGAACGGAGGACAGAGTGTGAAAGTGACTGCCCCAATCGTATTCTCGAAAGCATATCGTAAGCGCCCGAAACTCATTCTTTTGCCTATATAATTCAATCCGTACATGTGTGAGAGTAAAATGAGTGTTCCCCCAAGGTGTCTTCAGAGAAAACGGTAGCGAAACTTACTTCGTGAGCAGAAGATGAGGGCCGCCAAATGTCCAATACCGTGTTATCTCGCGCAGATGGTGTTTTTGTGAGCACCAGATGGAAGTTACCTAGAGGAGAGTATCCTAGCGAGAAATACGCTTGCAGAATGCAGGCTGAGATATCGGTATGAAACAGTGGACGTAATATTCGGATATTTTGTGTGACTTGAGATGTTAGAAATATATCCGAGGATCAACATTTCTGCACCTCATAGACATGCATAATAGTCACACTTTGGAGAGGAAGGATCCGCAGAGACAGTCACATGATGAAAAGAACTCAAAGATATAAGATTTGTGGTATGCGGCATCCTGGGAGGAGGATTCAATAGGTGAAAACGGGGAGGTCAACAAATGTGTTGACACAACAATTCTCTTTGCATGTTCTATTATTTTTGTTGTGGTGGCCTCGTCGGCTTGGAAAGACTTGTTCTCATATTACTGGAGTCAGACATTTTCCCTCTATATAGGTTTGATTGAAGAGTCAGTAACTTTGAGTGGATTTCGGAAGACGATTCGAAATGGAATAGTATAAATCTTTGATCATATACATTACTGTTTTGTGTAAAGTTAATGTAATAATAAGCATTGGCTAGATTAATATAATATGGTATTTCATTTGTTGGGTCAATAAGTCTCAATCTTATTTGCAAACTTATGGGCGCCTATAACTGATGGTCATTGAGAGGCCGAGTAATAATTGATTACAGTTATAGGAGCCTTTCGATTAAGGGGCGTACGGGATGAGTAAGAGACATATTTTATATCTTGTTTTGTACCGGATGCGGCAGGTCATGTGTAAAATTCCGAGTGCGTACCGATTTTTTTCAGTTTCTGCGTAGAAATCAGCAACTTTTAGGTAACCGGAGATTGGTTTTGTAGATTATACTATGGTCCCAGTCACTAGCCATCGAACTTTTTGTTAATATTAATGTTGCATATCGGGAAACGCTAGCTTTAAGCATGGTGCGATTGAGGAGGTACGATCAAAGTTGGAAAAACGATAATCGGTAAGTGGATAACCTCCTAGAGATAGAATCACTGGGGACACACCAATCAATATAATTGCTTGGTCTCAGTAAGCTAAAATAATTTATGATTATATAAGTTGAGAGACTAGCATTATTGTTGACTCTGAGGGATGGTACATTTGGATGTATTGCACACTCATTTAATATTGGTGTTTGGTATATTGAATATCAAGTTAATTGTGTCGTCGGTTAGCTGATTTGGTGTTACGCAAGGGTTAATCGCACTCCTGTGCTTGTTTAAGAATTCATTGTGTGTGAACATCTGAGTGTATTACTTGTTCAATTTACAAAGTCAAGATCTGTTCTAGTAGCTTCATGAATACTTGCAATTGTCGGATCGGTTATTTTGTATGGATATCTCGCAGACGCACATGTATCATTACTTGTATGTCTCTTGTTTTGAGGCATTTAGGCTAATGCAGTTTATAAAGAGTTTTCAGGGAAAGAGTTCTAATATATAACTAACCGCATGGTAGGCGATTTTAGTGATGTATTTACGTAAAAATGGAAAACGGAAACTCACATTGTTAGTTGTGGAGGTATAAGCAAATAAAAGCTCAAATATGTCAAAATGAATAAGAGGCAAATTGTATACAACTTTAAATTGGATAGGAGATAGTAACATGCGCCAGGGAAGGGCTGCTTATATCAATACAGTATCGTGGCAAACATTTCGGATGTACACTTAAACGACAAATTGTTGATATTTTTAAGAACGCGAGGGTGTTGATCAGCGGTGACAAGCACGTGGAAATCAGTAAAATGGTTTTCCGGGGACTTGGAGTCAACGTTTATCAAACCGCCGAAATCTCGCCACGATCTCCGATGTTTTTTCAAGGAGATCTCTAAGTCGCACCGATCACCGAGGAGCTGCACACTGGGGAGATTGGACGTACAGATGGAGCTAATCATGACTGTGCTTTCATATAAGAGCTAGAGACTATTTCAGTATTCCATATAAATTCTACCATGAGTGTATTCCTCCCAAATTCGAAGAGGAGATAAGTCAATTATAGTTGTGAGCCCGTAAATATCTTTGTTCACGATTTTCTCACACTAGAAATTGTGCCGGCGTGTTTATGAAGATGCGGTTAAACACATCTACTATAGGTATGGTCTAGGACTTACAATTGATACTAACAGCGGGTCAGCTTGGGCTATGAATATGATGTATGTGTATGCATGTGCTATACTATAGGAACTGTGGCGCGCTCCTTGGGGAGTACTGCGCATTTATTTAAACATAAGAGAGACATGTACACTGTCGCTCTCTACATTTGTCTTCATCCTTAAGTCATATATGTCCGAGATACTATATGTAAGGAATCACGGATAATAAATGCGCGATGATTCTGTTCCGCTGCTCCTATAGAGACTGAGCTGATGTCTGGTCGCATTGACCCATTACTGAGTCTTACTAAAGTTACAAGTTCATTCTTGGTAGTTTATTAAAACTCTTAGACAATTGATAGTTGAATGTACGACTAAAGGATCTCTCTGCATATTCTGTCTTTTGTTAGATGACTCATAACAGGTGTAAACTGGAAAAACGCGAGAATATTAACGGATTGGCTATACGTATTGGGCCCATATTAGCCCCCAGTTTATACAATGTTACCTCTCGATTTCGTTATCAGTGGGTCATAAGGCTTCAGAAAAACATGGTTCGTTTAAGTTGTGGGGGGGGGGGTGCAACGTAGACCCCCCCTAGATCCGGCCTATGCCCTGTATTTATCTTCTTTCAAGACCCAAATTTATCAATATTGATATGAATCAGACTACATCGAAATGTATTTTGACGAGCT
>SAYR01031483.1:558578-576354 GCA_004382745.1 Argopecten irradians irradians
GAGATAAAGCTTAATAAGTGACATGTTTGTTATTTCATGTTACTTGACTGACTGAAGATTCACTTTTGTCTCAGACAATGCATAATAAGACAATAATACAATGATGAGATAGACAGGTGGAACTAACACTTCATTTGGATGTGAAGTCTATATACGTAAGATAAATATGTCTTAATACTACATTAAGTTCAGGAAAAGTGTCAAAAGACTAATTCTCATAGCTAACAAATATTTATATATTTTTTACGTTAGTTGAAGGTTACATTATATTTGTCAATCTCAAATTCTTTAACAAAATTGTCTCGGTAAGAAGTCTGAATTGCACCAATATTAGATTTATTGTTGTTGTCATTTAAATAATATACGTTTATGAAATTATGTTTTCGTTATTTATAATATGTTTGTATCAAGAGCATTGGAATTAATTTCCGCATGTTTTTATCTCACATTCCTGTGAAGTGAATATTTCATAGATGCGGGAATCTTTCATGTTCATTAGTTTGTTTTCAAATCTTATAGAGTAAAAATAAAATGAAATTATATTACTAAATTCTTTCAAAGTCACGACTACTTACGATTAAATGTATCAGCGGCGCTGTTTTATCTCAGTGTGTATAGGCCACCAAACAACCAAGTTTGGGCACGTCAATTACCTACAAAGGAATACATGTTAAAATAACGGACATACGGATATTTCCACAGCGGTTTGGATCGTTACGGCAAAGCATAAAGCGTTGAACCCAATGCTGCCGCATTCTCGAGAAGCCCAGGATTCTGGCCAGAAAGCGTCGGTATGTAGACCTTGGCTCCTCAATAGGGAATGGCAGAAAAACTTGAAATCCAACAGCCAATTGAGATAGATCGCGATGGACAGCACGCGGAGACCGCAATGATAAGAACGCAATAGAGATTATTGGCTATTGATGATAGCGAGGATTATTACAACAGATTCAACAGAGGGCAATGACAGTTCTTGGAACTATAATGATGCACGCGATAACTTCTATTAGAACACAGCACTCGAATAGAATCGGGGAAAGACAGACGTTTCATATGTCTAAATTAGGACTTCTTCGCTGGTATCATGGTGATACCGTAATGACCATGGAATGTAAGGGGAATTTTACTCCTCTAGTAAAAGTGTTGTAAAACTACTACGTGATACGGACTGTGACGTAATGGCGATCACCGAACACAACATTGTGCCAGAAGTCGCACGGCTATCTAGACACGTTAGACGAAAAAACTACTATGCAGTATGTGCTAATTGTCGGAATACTCCAACGTGGGAACCTGGCGCTGCTTTTTCATTAAAGCCTTACAAAACGTGACATAACGTAAAGATACTGTCTATATAATTATAGTGTCCTTTATAATCCTGAAACTGGAACTCCTATCAGTCATGACCTATTTCTATCAAAGTAACTACTTATCATAATCAGTGTTGTTGCACGTTTGGATATCCAGTTGATTGCAATATTAAATGCTTACTGTGAAATCCTTACAAACTTTACACGATCTTTCTTTCCGTTCTAATGAACCCAACGCGTAACTAATATTATAGCGGGAGATTTTAATGCAAAGATCCTAGAAAATCCGCATTATATTCATATTGCAAGACAAAAAGCAAATGCTGTGAAAAATCTGTTATATGACCTTAACCTGTGCATTCTTAACAATCAACCGTCCAGGGACTGGACAAGAATATACCTTCAGATTCTTGCCAATCGACGTTAGACTATATATTTATAGACCAATACAACCGCGCTAGTGTTACAGCAACCGAATACTAGAAATGGTAGATAATGAAATAGCGTCTGACACCCCTACCTTAGTCTGCTCTATAGAATTCTCAATATTGATATTGTAACAGTACCAAAAATAGTCCAAGGAACCACACATCTTGGAATAAGCAAGACAGACATTGATAGATTCAATTACTCTACGGAAAAACTGTTACACCGAGCAATTTTACATGCATACACAACTTGTATAGACGCGTTATATGTAACAATTGTCATTATGTATGCTATTGTCGCAAAATTCAAGCAATTTCTAAAACCGTACTGGACGCCGAAAATTGAAAACGCGCATAATATGGCTCTATATAAAGGACAGCTGTGGGATAAACGAAAAACAGACCGCTGAGGGATGCAATTCAAAAACATATAAAGAATACAAAGGAGCTAAAAATATATTCCCGTAACATGCATCAAATTGCATACATCATATATGGACACAATTCACAACGAACTTGATAGCACAGCTGATCTCGATATAAGACTATTCTGGCGAACGATACGGAACGAAAGAACCCAACGCCAGAAATATGCTACATCATTATCACTTAAGGTGTTGATAGTAGAGATTTCCATTGGAATAGCGGGCATTTTTGCAGACTTTTTGAAAGCCCACTCGATAACTCAAATGACGAACGACTTCGACCCACAACATAGGTACGTAGAGGAATTAGACTCGCCGTTTACGTTTTGATGAGATCAACATATGCATACGACAGCTAAACAGAAATAATATCCCCAGTTATTGATAATATAACAACAATGAACATTATCAGATATGGAGGGAAATTATTGATAGAGAAGATAAGTAGAACTGTTCAACTGTAAAGGATTTTCAGGAAAATACCAAAAAACGTGGAAAATGCAATAGTTCATTTCCAATTATAAAGATGACATTAAAAGAAAGATACGATCCAAAAAATTACCGTCCAATATCATTACTACCGACCCTTTACAAACTGATGGAAAATGTTATTTCGTAATCGTGTCCTTCGTATGGTGGAAACGGAAAAATATCCAATTCCCTTAACAAACGGCAACAAGGATTTCAAGAAGGAAAGACTGCAACCATGGCATCTTTTAATCTTCACGAATGTATCAAACGAAAATCTAGAAAAAAAGAGAAGTTTATGTTGCGTTGTTAGATTACATACAAAGCTATTCGATTACTGTTCAACATAAAGGCATGTTTCAGAAGTTATATGAACTCGCGTTATAACCGGAACTTGTTCAGAATGCTTTAACACTCATATAAAGGAATCGTCAGTGCGGTCTTCCCAATTAATGTCCAATCACTGTGGTTCAGTGTGAAAAGATCAGTAAGACAAGGAGAATAATGTCAACTTTATTACCTCTCCATAATAACGATCTACTTAACCAATTAATTAGAAGCATCGGCAGCAGGCGATCGAGAAATTCTGTCAGTTAAATATGCTAAACCATGCCTACAGCGGACGATTATAGCACTCATTAGCAACGAGTCCGAGAGCTCTCATTGCCTACTCAACATCGCGGAAGAAGTATGCGAAGATGTGGAATTTACTTTTAATTCTGTCTAAGTGTTCTATAATATCGTAAAAACTTGTATTACAAATATCACATGGACATTGTACGGCGAATATACTCAAGACGGTAAAATCAGAAGTTCATCTAGGAATTGAAGTATCATCGGATCTAAGATCTCAAACGGCTGTGAATAAAAGAAAGCATGCAGAAAAGGAAGGAAAGAAAACTAAGCCGTTGACCACTGTTAATATGTATAAGAAGGTAATACTACCAGCGTGTTATATGGGCTGAAAATATGGAGGCAACTTAACGGCAAAAGACAGACAAACGCTAGAAATCTTCCAGCACTATGCTACAAAAATGATTCCTAAATCTTAGCAAATCTTCAAGGTCGGATATGTGTGAAACGATGCTCCGGCATCTATAGAATCCAATAGTGAAACTGAAAAGAAGAAATATACATATATACACACGGCCTCCATAGTAATTTATCATTTTGTCCATAAACGTGTCCCTTAGAATGAATGTGGTAGTACATTCAGTGACGAAATGCCGAATGACGTCATAGGAAGGTTTTCCGCACTTCACACATATTTTGCTACTGTGTTCTATAGGAGGGCAAGTTAACATTTTACAGACGTATAATACTTCTTTCTTATTGTTGTTTTCTAATTTCAGTAGCTTATATGGTTCACTTTATGTCATGTTTACATTTTTAAAACGATTAAAATCAGAGTCATTGTTGATTCGTTTTTTAAGTTGTGCGTTTTCACGGATGTGTATTGCAGCTCTTACTATATATTTCAACTCGCGTCGATTTGGAAAGTTCCCATTAATTACGTATTGAGATATATATGTTATTAAATTATACTTGCGAAGAATGTTGACTATATCAGGCACGAATCCGCCTTGTATCTTTGATGTTCCGTCATAATTCAGGAATTTTAAAAGTCTGCGAATGAAAATATCTTTTGTTGTGCTATTTGGAGGACTACTTATCAGGCAGTGTAGAAAGTTCAATTTCTTCTTTTCAGTTTCACTATTGATTCTATAGATGCCGAGCATCGTTTCACACATATCCGACCTTGAAGATTTGCTAAGATTTAGAATCATTTTTGTAGCATAGTGCTGGAAGATTTCTAGCGTTTGTCTGTCTTTTGCCGTTAAGTTGCTCCATATTTCAGACCCATATAACACGGCTGGTAGTATTACCTTCTTATACATATTAACAGTGGTCAACGGCTTAGTATTTCTTTCCTTCCTTTTCTGCATGCTTTCTTTTTCACAGCGTTTGAGATCTTTAGATCCGATGATACTTCAATTCCTAGATGAACTTCTGATTTTACCGTCTTGAGTATATTCCCGTACAATGTCCATGTGATATTTGTAATACAGTTTTTAAACGATATTATAGAACACTTAGAAGAATTAAAAGTAAATTCCACATCTTCGCATATTCTTCCGCGATGTTGAGTAGGCAATGAAGAGCTCTCGGACTCGTGCTAATGAGTGCTATATCGTCCGCTAGGCATGGGTTAGCATATTTAACTGACAGAATTCTCGCGCCTGCTGCCGATGCTTCTAATTAATTGGTTAAGTAGATCGTTTATATGGAGGAGGTATAAAAAAGTTGACATTATTCCTCCTTGTCTTACTGATCTTTTCACACTGAACCAACGTGATTGGACATTATTGTGGAAGACCGCACTGACGATTCCTTTATATGAGTTGTAAAGCATTCTGAACAAGTTCCGGTTATACCGAGTTCATATAACTTCTGAAACATGCCTTTATGTTGAACAGTATCGAAAGCTTTGTATGTATCTAACAACGCAACATAAACATTACTCTTTTTTTCTAGATTTTCGTTGATACATTCGTGAAGATTAAAAGATGCCATGGTGCAGCTCTTTCCTTCTTGAAATCCTTGTTGCCGTTTGTTAGGGAATTGGATATTTTCCGTTTCCATCTATCGAAGGACACGATTACGAATAACATTTTCCATCAGTTTGTAAAGGGTCGGTAGTAATGATATTGGACGGTAATTTTTTGGATCGTTCTTCTTTTTATGTCCATCTTTATAAATTGGAATGACTATTCCCATTTTCCACGTTTTTGGTATTTTCCCTGAAATCCTTATACAGTTGAACAGTTCTACTATCTTCTCTATCAATAATTTCCCTCCATATCTGATATGTTCATTTGTTATATTATCAATAACTGGGGATTTATTCTGTTTTAGCTGTCGTATGCATATGTTGATCTCATCAAACGTAAACGGCGAGTCTAATTCCTCTACGTACCTATGTTGTGGGTCGAAGTCCGTCTCCTCATTTGAGTTATCCGAGTGGAGGCTTTCAAAAAAGTCTGCAAAAATGCCCGCTATTCCAATGGAATCTCTACTATCAACACCTTCAAGTGATAATGATGTACATATTTCTGGCGTTGGGTTCTTTCGTTTCCGTATCGTTCGCCAGAATAGTCTTATATCGAGATCAGCTGTGCTATCAAGTTCGTTGTGAATTGTGTCCATATATGATTTGTATGCAATTTGATGCATGTTACGGAATATATTTTTAGCCTCCTTGTATTCTTTATATGTTTTGAATTGCATCCCTCGCGGTCTGTTTTCGTTTATCCACAGCTGTCTTTTATAAAGAGCCATATTATGCGCGTTTTCAATTTTCGGCGTCCAGTACGGTTTTAGAAATTGCTTGAATTTTGCGACAATAGCATACATAATGACAATTGTTCATATAACGCGTCTATACCAAGTTGTGTATCCATGTCAAATTCTCGGATGTTGACAAGTTTTTCCGTTAGAGCTAATTGATATGCTATCAAATGGTCTGTACTTGCTTTATTCCAAGATGTGTGGTTCCTTGGACTATTTTCTGGTACTTTACAATATCCAATATTGAGATCTATAGAGCAGACTATAGGTAGGTGGTCAGACGCTATTTCATTATCACCATTATCTAGTATTCGGTTGCTTGTAACACTAGCAGCGGTTGATTGGTCTATAAATATATAGTCTAACGTCGATTGGCAAGATCTGAAGGTATATTCTTGTCCAGTCCTGGACGGTTGATTGTTAAGAATGCACAGGTTAAGGTCATTAACTAGATTTTTCACAGCATTTGCCTTTTGTCTTGCAATTGAATATGTCGGATTTTCTAGGATCCTTGCATTAAAATCTCCCGCTATAATTAGTTTACCGCGTTGGTCATAGAACGAAAGAAGATCGTGTAAAGTTTGTAAGGTTTCACAGTAAGCATTTATATTGCAATCACTATGCATATATACGCCAAATATATATATATAGGACTGTTCCATGTTTTACCGGTTACTTCAATGGCAACAATGCGTTCATTCTTTACTTCGTCTAGTTTCCGGATGGTATATTGTAAGGACTTTTTAATAAGAAAAGCAGCGCCGGTTCCAACGTTGGAGTATTCACGACAATTAGCACATACTGCATCGTAGTTTTCGTCTAACGTGTCTAGATAGCCGGGCGACTTCTGGCACAATTTGTGTTCGGTGATCGCCATTACGTCACAGTCCGTATCACGTAGTAGTTTTACAACACTTTTACTAGAGGAGAAAATTCCCCTTACATTCCATGTCATTACGGTAAACACCATGATACCAGCGAGAAGTCCTAATTTAGACATATGAAACGTCTGTCTTTCCCCGATTCTATTCGAGTGCTGTGTTCTAATAGAAGTTATCGCGTGCATCATTATAGTTCCAAGAACTGTCATTGCCTCTGTTGAATCTGTTGTAATAATCCTCGCTATCATCATGCCAATAATCTCTATTGCGTTCATTATCATTGCGGTCTCGCGGTGCTGTCCATCGCGATCTATCTTCATTTGGCTGTTGGGATTCAAGTTTTTCTTGCCATTCCCTATTGAGGAGCCAAGGTCTACATACCACGCTTTCTGGCCAGAATCCTGGGCTTTCGAGAATTGCGGCAGCATTGGGTTCAACGTTTATCTTTGCCGTAAACGATCCAAACCGCTGTGGAAATATCCGTATGTCCGTTATTTTAACATGTTTCCTTTGTAGGTAATTGACGATGCCCAACTTGGTTGTTTGGTGGCCTATACCACTGAGATAAAACAGCGCCGCTGATACATTTAATCGTAAGTAGTCGTGACTTTGAATTTCAGAAGAATAGTTATTTCATTTATATTTTTATCTATAAGATTTGAAAACAAAGTAATGAACATGAAAGATTCCCGCATTTATGAAATATTCACTTCACAGGAATGTGAGAATAAAACATGCGGAAATTATTCCAATGCTCTTGATACAAACATATTATAAATAACGAAAACATAATTTCATAAACGTATATTATTTTAAATGACAACAACAATAAATCTAATATTGGTGCAATTCAGACTTCTTACCGAGACAATTTTGTTAAAGAATTTGAGATTGACAAATATAATGTAACCTTCAACTAACGTAAAAAATATATAAATATTGTTAGCTATGAGAATTAGTCTTTTGACACTTTTCCTGAACTTAATTGTAGTATTAAGACATTTATCTTACGTATATAGACTTCACATCCAAATGAAGTGTTAGTTCCCCTGTCTATTCCATCATTGTATTATTGTCTTATTATGCATTGTCTGAGACAAAAGTGATCTTCAGTCAGTCAAGTAACATGAAATAACAAACATGTCACTTATTAAGCTTTATCTCAAGGTCCTTATTATAAATATGTTTGAAATTATTTGTCAAACCTGTTTCCTCATCCCTATGTCCATTTATATATTTATCATAAAGAATTCATAACCATAGTAAGTAAAGAAGTAAAATTTACAGGGTAAATCAATCAACAGGGAGTCTAAATAAAATAAGGAAATAAATTCTATGAATTATATCAATAGCGTTGTTCAGTCGTATACCTTTCAACCACTAGCCTGCCACGTATTGTTTGCGCTGGCTCACGCAGCGGTGAACTTTCTTATATTCTATCACTAGCCATCTGACTTTGGGAAAGTGATTACCATTTAACCACTAGCTCTGCATTTCAGACAGGTGTGTACAGTAATGACTTTGTGGCACTACGATATTACACACTAAAGACAATTTTGAATTCATAAAAAATGTATACTTACTGTAAACATCTTATGCTATTCCGGTTCGTCATCTTCTTTATTATTCATATTATCTATTAAACGATAATCATTATTGTTTCATACACAGCGTTGTGTGCAGAGTATTCCTACAAAGATGTTCATATCCAATGTCAAGCGGCTATGTGTCCGTCCAAGTTTACGATGCAGGAAACTACAAAGAAAATATAGCATGCATACGTTCTCAAGTCCGGTTGTTGCATAATCCATTTGACATATGGTTTATCATCCAAATTGAATAGAAACAACAAAATATTTCATATTAACGGCATATCCACGTGCTTTTAACGTAACATATAGCAAACAAATAGACTCACACCAAACACATCACATTGTTTGTTGACGGTAAGTATGTGAGGCCCATTCGGGAGAAATATTTTCAAGGAAATTAAAACTATATATTAATTAATATGCAATTAACGTACATATATGTTAATGACTAGGACACCTATTGCTGTTCGTATCATACAAACCACCTTGAACATATATAGCTGTGCATACATTAATTGAAGTATTTAAATGATATTAACTCCCGTGTAACAGTGAGGATAGAACGTAACGTTAACGCCACCTGAAGCTATTTTTCTCAATACATCACGCTGTCACACACCGACGGTACGGAACAGGTTATGAAATTGACTATTAACGCCAGGTAAGGCATGTAACACTATTATATACACATGACCTGTTTCTTTACAGTAAAAATGTGAAGGTAATGTGATTATACAAAAACAGTGCAAGCTAAAATAAGGAAACGTTCAAAGGTCAAACTTTATATGGTATGGTAGGCCCATTTAGGCCTATCATTCAATTAATTTATCATAATTAAACTGTGTATATATATATTAAACATTAACAAATACTGACATTTCTAAGTAAAACTTGTCTATGAAGAACAACCAATGGAATTTGAAAAAACTTATCTCAAATATATGTATACTGTATTACATGAATTATTCGTGGGTAATTTATTTCATGGTTTGAAGCCTTCAAATAATTTTGTGGATAGAAATATTTGTGGTTAGTTGATGGAACGACGACGATAATTGTGTCTAATACATCATTTGTTGCTTTTATGTTCGTTGTCCCGTATTGATATTGTAACCACGAAAACAAACAAAATTTCATATAACTGGTCACGCTGTGGTGACGTTGGCCGTTGGGTTCTGATCACTTACGATCTCTACACCCCTGGACTATATCTTAGTAAAACTGGAGGCAAATTTCAAAGCCACACAGTCAAAGTATCTGTTGTGTTGCCTCCAGTTTGACTATGGGATAGTCCAGGGTGTAGAGACCGTACATATTTTGTAAGTGATGTTGGGACCCCAAAAGTGGTCTTATCAAAACAAGTGTTGTTATATGGAGATGGTCGCCAGGACAGGTTGTATTGTCGTTCTAATTTGATCTAAAACACTTATTGAACCTTCGCGATTTCACCTTTTGGTGTCCCTGATAAATCCGGCTCGAATGATTTGTTTTAAGATAAAGTACGAGCTGTCCTAACTCCTTACGTTATATTTAAACAAAAACATCAATGCATAACGTTTTATGATACCAAATTGGCTCAACGCTTAAACAATACATTTTAACATTTTAATTTTTTCGCATAACGCTTCTGGACCAAACTATAAAAAAGGACATAGTAAAGATGTGCCGTAATTTTCATACTCACGAATCAAGAAGAACTTTTTGATATTTTATTCACCACCAAATATTACAAAAAATTTGAGAATATCAATGCTTACAATGGATAGGTTTGAATTTTGTAAGTGTAAATAAGGCCAAAAATCATATTTACATCTTCAATGCAGTGAAATGAGTGCATACAGTCAGACCATGAAGGCAAGTTGTGGTCTACAATTTCATTCGACATTTTTACAGTGTTAAAAGTAATTGCAAAGTGCAGGTTTGTTTCCATCTAAACATACATTTATAAGGCATTAACAGCACATAAATCATGTGTTGAAACTAATGTTTATAAGGCACCATACATGAATATCGGCCCATTTGAATGATTTTGACATCTTAATTCATCAAACCTGATGGTTTTCAATAGATTACTAGAGAAAAAATCGCACGTCAAATTTTTTTGGCACCTGATATATTACATTTATTGTAAAACATTTGCATAATGCATATATACACGTTTTATTCATGTCACATAAATATATTACCAGAAATTTACAATTTATAAGTTGGGTATAAAAACTAATATTACTTATGAAGTCAATCTACATACATATATATTGTTTTCCAAGTTCAAACGCACAGATACATCAAAAGTGGTCATATTTGCAGTTGGATTTTTCATGTCCCTTATTACTGCGACATATTTTCGTAAAAAATTGTCGCTCTTTACGAGACGACCTTGTCGCCAAGGTCAGGATACATGTTTGACAAACTAAAATGAAGGTATTAATTAGGAAAACAAAGCATTAACGCATTATGATCGATGCAATGCACAGTTAAAAACAACATGAATTTATTAATGCTTAAAATATATTAAATCATACATTTAACAAATTTCTTATGTATATGTTATCAGTTACATGCTATATAATATTCACATATTCTTTATATTGAAAGGAATATGTTAGACACTCTAACAAATATTATCATTTGAACTATCAGTGAGGTTTGCACAAAGTTATTATAATTTAACCGGGTGTATCGACACATATTTATGAAGTTATATTACTTTGTAAACGACACAATATTACTCATTCTGTCACCGAAATTTTATATGGGCTAGACATGTATCTTTAGACGTTTTAAAACATTGCACAACACGACGCGACAGATTCAGAGAGGATCTTACATGAGTGACTATATGATATGAAATTTATCAAACGAGTTCAATAATTTGATATGCCACGAGCCTTTAGGCGAGTGGCGTATTAAATTATTTAACGAGTTTTAAACGAGATATCGGAGGTCCTTTGTATACAAGTTTCTGTACAGAAGAATAATAAATAAGATCATTTGGATAGTGTATATGGTAAGGATATGAAAGCAGTTATCTACTTGAAAAAAAAAGTATTATAGGTTGGTCGATCCAAGCCTAATTCGTCAGTTGCGCTCCATGTTTGTCAGTTACCCACCATTCGCCTTAAAAACATAACTCGGTTACGCACATTTAAATTTCAGTTACCCACTAAATGTCAATATTGGGGTGACTTGTTTCGCTTATTCATTGTCATTTACGTATGCGTTACGCTTCAAATTTTATTTTTATACAAAAATGATTCGTGAGACACGAATAAAAACCTTAAAAATATCGCAAATTACATAAACTGAGGCATGCGAAATCTGACCTAATCACCGTCACCATTTTTGTTGAGCGTAACTACAGTTACCCACATCCGGTTGGGTTCAGTGATGTTGAATGAAAACCACTAGTATATTGTTTGAATTTGGTACATTATTGACACAGACAATGCTTTTGAAACACAGATTCGGAGTTCTCAGTGGTGTAACCGTAGTCCATCTCTGTTAACTTTCGTTTGGACTGAATCCAAGACGTCAAGAATTAAGATAAAAAAAACGCAGGATCCTTAAAATAAGATATTTCCACTTTTGAGACATCTGTGTTATCAAATGGCCTCGTAGGTTAATTCCAAATGTACGAAACCAGTTTTACCTGTACGGATCGTTATCCTATATATATATATATGATGCAGAAATCCGTCGGGACTACCAATGTAGGTGATAACCCCAGGAGAACACGGAGTACAAGAAGATAATCCAAGGACCACCGTCCCTACCAACAATCCTACAGCAAAGATAGACAGGACAGATGTAAGGATTGGTGACAAGAACACGTGAGTGCATCCTCGATACTCCAGGGCTTCCGATCACTTACGATCTCTACACCCCTGGACTATCTTTTAGTAAAACTGGAGGCAACAGAATAGAACAGGTAATTTAGTCATTTGATGTACATCAAAAGAGCCGTATAACGGTACACTGTGGTTGACTCTGTGGCTTTGATGTTAGGCGTCGCTCTCTCTGTAGTCTTCAAAGGAAATCTTTGCTAGCCTGTGATTGGTCAAATGTTTTCCGCTGAGCTGCCTTCAATTTCACTATGAGATAGTCCAGGGGTGTAGAGATCGAAAGTGAGCGGAACCCCTGGAGTATCGAGGATGACGTGAGTGATGCCCATGCCGCGTTTGAATTTGAATAAATTACAGGTGCGTAGGAAGCGGGGGGCAGGGGGGCAACTGCCCCCCCCCCCCCGTTCCCCAGGACGGGGGGGCAAACATGTCTTTTTGCCCCCCCCCCCATTTTCGCCGACTAAAATTTTCTAAAAATGCTTATTTGAAAGAAAAAAGGGTCCTCCTGCACATTTTTCGTACTTCATTCTAGAAAATTTTCCGCTACGCGGCGCATTTCCTAAAATGTTCAAGCACATAATGTCAATTCAATACACACAAACTAGACTAAAAATGTCCATAAAGGGATTCTATGTACTATTTAAAAAAAATCTCTTAAAAGATCAATTTGTTTATCCAAAAAAGAGAGAGATGCATGAAATGATCCGAATTCCAAAGGCAGCCACAGTAGCATCTTGAAAAACACATTGTTGAACTTCTTCTCAGAAGTTACTAGCCGAGTCGACTTGGCTGAAACTTGCATGAAATATCCTGACTGGTCCCGACAAAGTGTTGTATTATTTCGGCTCGGATCCGGAAATCCAAGAACGCCTGCAACAGCGCTCATCTTGAAAACCACATTTTGAACTTCTTCTCACGTTCTACCGGTGGGATTTGGCTGAAACTTCATGAAATGAATCCTGAACTGGTCCCGACAAAGTGTTGTTTATTTTTCGGAGTCGATCCAAAATCCAAGATGGCCGCCACAGCCGCCATCTTGAAAACACATTTGAACCTTACATGGTACCCGATAAAGTGTTGTTATTTTTCGGGTCGATCTGAAATCCAAGATTGAAATCTTGAAAACACATTTTGGACTTCTTCTCAAGTTCTACCAGTGCGACTTGGCTGAAACTTGGCATGAAATTGATCCTGACATGGTCCCGACAAATAGTATTGTTAATTACATCTCTGGTTGATCCCAATCAAAGATGACTACATGACACTATATCTAATTAATTTCCTATAATGTTAAGGCCCTTTGGCCTCTTGTTTGAAATAAATTTGTTGAAAAAAATTGAAATGACCTGACATGATCATGACAAAGTGACCCATATAATAATTAATTTACTATTGTCAAGGTAGTCAGATGACCGTTAAGGCCTTTGGGCCCTCTGTTTTCATACACATAAGTCTCCACAATCAAACTTACTTCAGCTTTGATATCTCCATTGGCGGGGATCTGAATGACTATGTTTTGTTTTCCATACACATAAGTCTCCACAATCAAACTTTACTTCAGCTTTGATATCTCCATTGGCGGGGGATCTGAATGACTATGTCTTTGTTTTATATTATTTTTGTGTTAATTAGGCATATTATACACATTTAACACCAATTGGTTGTTCAAATGATGGTAATCATTTATAGTCTGTCGGCGTGAGCATCTTTTACCTAAACATTTTTGTGGGTAATATTGTTAATTATTTTAGAGGTCTTTGTGCAAGAAGCGCTGGGCTAAAATTAAAAAATGAAAGGTTTTGCACAACAGACAGTTTTGAAACATGCTATTTACGTTTTGTGAATATTGAACCCTCAGAAATATCCCATGTTGTACGTCTAATATTGGATTGATCCTGAAGAATCCCTATTTATACACGGGCGAAACTGGTCGACTGAAAAATAAACCTGAAAACCAACCACACTCTGAATCAAATGTCATCACATTTTGATTTTCACCATTTCCCAATCACCCTGCTTACATTGGTTATCCAATGGATTATAACCTGCGAGTAACTTTAGACACGGCGTTGGTTCCATAGCCATATCTTTCTCCTTTCTTCTTAATATTGGATTAGGCTCAAAAATATAAATCATCATAGTGCCAACCTGTTCAAGATCATTCTCTGCAAAACCTTGACTGCACCAAAATTAGTAATTAATGTTACAGTAAATCAGAAGATACAGACAGGATGGATTAATACTTGATAATTATATACATGTATTTTAAATCCTTTGTCAGTGAAACAAATGAAACTACGGGATGGATATTGATGACGCTTATATTTTATTATAGTTACTGTTACTCAACTTTGTTTTGCGTCCGATTTATTTTCAAGATCAATGTAAACCTCGCGAAAGTTTATCAGTGCGAATTTTATCTTCCACACAAGTTTTGCACAATTAGATTCGAGGATATTTCCATAATAATTCAAATCCACAGATTCTAATATTGCGAAAATGCTTTGAAACGGAAATTGCGAAAGAGAGTAAGTTTGCAGTATATAGAGCATTATGATATCAAAGCTTTCAGAATTTGAATTGCATCCAATGACAAACAGACTGGAACGCATTTGTACCCCTATACATTAATAACGCACAACAAGGTAGAAAGAAAGATATAACGATGTGATCAAAGAATCTAGACAATCACATGCGCTTGCATTGTAGCTCATATATAACAGCTGCTTTAAAAGTATAACAGAAAAGTGCTACTGATAGCTCTAGGTCATACAAAATAGTTAACAATAGCCCTATTCCGTTGTGAGTTTAAGCAACTTTATTCGGGAAAACCACCGTTATAATGAACCTCTGGGGACCAACAAAATGAATAGATATAGTCATAATACGCAATATCAACGGCGTTTTTGGTAAAATAATTACTAGTATTAAGACTGCTAGAACTACTTTCCTTGATATATATTTCGCATCAAGTATGTAAGAGATAAAATAACTCTTATTGAGTAAACATAAAAGCACGATCGAGCAATTTGATTTAGCGGTTTAAAAAACGTTGAAGCACTTCATACCTAAGGTTTAGTTGGACATATTACTGTTTTTTTGGGTTTTTTTTAGTTCTTATAATAATTTTATACATAAATTTAATTTGAAACAAATAGGTGACGATTTGGTGTTTACTTTGCCGGTTATCGCAGCAAAACAGCCATCAATTTTATCAGATGTCAGTCAGATTTATCATAATAAAAACTTACGAACCTCAACGACTTAGCCGAACAGTTTAATGGCCTGTCGTATCTTATGTCTGTTCAAGTTCATTAGATTCGGTGAGCCCATTGGACCACGGGCGATTGCGCTTAACAAGAAATTTATAAAGCTATCTTGCTAAAAAAAGTGAACAGTTTTGGCAACTATAGGTCGTGTAATCGACGCTATTCTGTTTGACTTTAGCGACTAAAAACATATTTATCTCAAGTAACCTGTTCAAAAAAACTATACACGACCGTATTCCGGAAATGGTATATTTTATTTAACGTGTCACCCACAGGGACTTGTAACGTAGGTTGTGAGAAAGTCTGCTGTGTATACATGTGTACTATATACTATATAAAAGGACAAGGGAACCAACGGCTCGCTTGGAAGAGGTACACCCACAGGGACTTGTAACGTAGGTTGTGAGAAAGTCATACCAATACATTCTTAAATAAATTTTCGACATGGAAAACACAACTTCAAACACGAAATAATATATTAACATACCTTTATTTCACTATGAACGTGGAAAATCAGTCAGATATCACCGATGTCGTTTTTGCCTGTCCACTGAAATCTAGGTTAAACACGTTTGTGTGGATATTGTGTACCCTATACCCGGACCCGGACTGGAAATACCATATACCCGGTGTCTGTACACTAAAAGCTACAATATCAATGTGATTACGGTCAAGTACAACATTAGAGCCTCAATTTAAGTTAGATTCTTCAATTAATGGTACATGCATCTCAAATAAAGGTTCTTCTAAGAACCTTAACCGTGAAACTTAATTTATACAGAGTCTGAGTACAGAATTTCAGTGCAGTAAATCGGGTAAGGGCGAGTACACGAAAAAGGTACCCATCATCAATTACAATATCGAGTGCTGGATAAAAAAAGTGTGATTCATCGCTTAGCTGTTGGATTGGATTAATGAAAGAGTTATCAGAGATAGCCTATTTGTATTTGCAATGGGAAAATATCACCAGAAAGTGAAATGAATGCATACAAAATTTGTTACAAGGGAATATGAGTGCTTTTGACCTAGATTTCAGTGGACAGGCAAAACGACATCGGTGATATCTGACTGCATTTTCCACGTTCATAGTGAAATAAAGGTATGTTAATATATTATTTCGTGTTTGAAGTTGTGTTTTCCATGTCGAAAATTTATTTAAGAATATATTGGTATTAAATATGTACATATTTATCCATGTTTGACGGAAATACGGGCGACTTTTGTAGAGGCAGGTGTACCTCTTCCAAGCGAGTCGTTGGTTCCCTTGTCCTTTTATGTAGTATATAGTACACATGTATACACAACAGACTTTCTCACAACCTACGTTACAAGTCCCTGTGGTGTCACCCTGTCAATGCCAATTTCCTAAAAGGCTCAAGCACATAATGTCAAACCTTAAATTGTAAAAAATCAATACACCAGAGTGTCATAGACCATTTAAGACTTTTAGAGGTCTAGATCAAAATTCGGTAAAAACATGTTATATGGTACATTAGTGGCGTAGGAAGATGAAACGTCATGGGGGGGGGGGGCAAAGGTCCTCAATATTTTGTAACCCCCACCCCCGCCACACCTACAGGAGGAGATTAATTCAACTCCCAAACCATATAATACATGCTTAATGTACATTTTTCATATATCACTAAATTTAATCCTTGTACACATTTATAGACAGTGAGGTCGGTAAAAGGAAATTAACGAATACGCAAATTGGCCAAATTAGCGTGTGAGCGTCGAAGCGCGGAGATTTTGGTGTTTATAAGGTGTCTGAGGGTGACCCCCGGGATGAGTTTTATGTATTTTTGATGATTTTGCGATCGCCGGAAGCGCAAGATTTTGGTGTTTGGGGGGTCCGGGGGTCTCCCCCGGGAAAAAAATTACGATTTAGAATGGCTTAATGAGTTTATCCGATGCATTTGATGAATTTGCGAGCGCCCAAAGGCGCGAGAATTTGTGTTAGGGGGCGCGGGGGTCTCCCCCGGGAAAAAAAATTTACGATTTAGAATGGCTGAGATGAGTTTTACGATAAAGTTTAATGATTATAAAGCGTTCTTAACATGGTAATTTTTCGATTTAAAGCTAACCTGCATTTAGAAATGATAATTGTGTCGTCATAACATTATGCAACCCTACTCGATCTGAATATACCGGCTTCACACCATCGGCACATTGTTGTGTAACATAAAAAAAATTCATTGTCTCGCTAAGAC
>SAYR01031483.1:584016-613016 GCA_004382745.1 Argopecten irradians irradians
TAACAACACTATTGTTGGGACCATGTAAGGATCATTTCATGCAAGTTTCAGCCAAATCCCACTGGTAGAATCTGAGAAGAAGTTCAAAATGTGAAAAGTTAACGCACGGCGCACGACGACGGACGAAACATGATGACTATAGGTCATCCTGACCCTTAGGGTCAGATGACCTAAACACCCAGGAAAAAGTGCAAAAAATGAAAACCTAAAAATAGCAAAAGGTACTACTAGACCATAAAATGAATGTGTCTATGAAGTGGAAATATCTCTGCTGGTTTTAGAGTTGTGCTCCGAAACGATTCTTACACAAAAATCTGCCATTTTCAGCAATGTTTCCATGGTTACAGAAAAAAGTACAAAAGTGAAAACCTCAAAAAAGCAAAAGGCACTACTAGACCATAAGACTAATGTGCCTATGGAGTTCCGTGCATATATCTCAACCTGTTTTCCAGTTATGCTGCGGAAACGAACCTGGTACAAAAATATGACATTTTCAGCAATGTTTCCATGGTTACGGAAAAAGTGCAAGAAATGAAAATCGAAAAATAGCAAAAAGCTCTACTAGACCATAAGAACAATGTGTCTATGAAGTTTCATGGAAATATCTCTGCTGGTTTTAGAGTTGTGCTCCGAAACGATTCTTACACAAAATCCGCCATTTTCAGCAATGTTTCCATGGTTACAGAAAAAAGTACAAAAAGTGAAAACCTTAAAATAGCAAAAAGGCACTACTAGACCATAAGACTAATGTGCCTATGGAGTTTCGTGGAAATATCTCTTCTGGTTTTAGAGTTATGCTCCGGAAACGAACCTGGTACAAAAATATGATATTTTCAGCAATGTTTCCATGGTTACGGAAAAAATGCAAAAAATGAAAACCTAAATATAGCAAAAGGCACTACTAGACCATAAGACCAATGTGTGTATGAAGTTTCGTGGAAATATCTCTACTGGTTTTAGAGTTATGCTCCAGAAATCATTCATACGGACGGACGGACGGACAGACGGAACCCATTTGTATATCCCCCGCCAACTGTGATGGGCGGGGGATTTTGCTTTTGGTGCATGCGCAGTCAGATCTTCGTTCTATATAGAACAGTGCCACAGAATTTTTCGGGATGCAATTTATTATTTCTAATATTTTTATCTTGAAGTAAAATTAGAAGCTCAAACTTTCCAATGGTGGTAATGGTAAGTAAGTAACTTTTGTAACTGAAGAAAAATACCAAATTGTCTTATCCTGTTTTTGATAGTGAAAAAATACATTTTTCAGCGGTGGAGCATCTTTAACAGTTTCATCTTTAGTAACACTGCTGGATGTCTGAAACAGACATGTATGGTTTCTTACATTGGAATCGAGGCTAAAATCTGACATTCAACAGCACACAGCCTTGGAATGAGTAAGGTACATGTACTTACAGTATATATTAACTAGAAACAAAATAACACCCTAAATAAACATACAACTGTAAATTGAGGAATTTAATAAATATATTCAGGCATTTTATTTTCAAACAAATCACCAAAGTTAATGTGTGGGTAGGTTAATTAGGGATTGGAGTTGGGAGGCTGAAAGGGTGGCAAGGGATGGGGAATGTAAAAGGAGTAGATATGTATTAGGGAAAATGGAGTTTGAGGCTTAGGTGGGGGAGGGGATGCGAATCTGGGAGAGGGGTGGCAAAATTAGTCAGAAATAATGGGATATTAGAGAGGAATATCAATTGTGATCTGATAGAACACACAGCTACTTAAATACATTTTCCAGAAAGAAAGCACTATACAATTCAATCTTAGTAATGCCCATATCATCATTTCTTTTTACCTAATTAGTAAATACATGAATATCACACAATTTCATTTGAAAGGAACATTTGCAAGCAAGTCAAGTGATAAACATTTTGATTAATTCATGCAATGACCAATGCTACAATGATTTTGCTGATCATCGTTTAAAAGAAAAAAAAAATGAATTTGTTTAACCAAAGACAAATAGTAATCATACCTTTCTCATAAACTTCAATATTAATGTAATCTTTGCTGGCTCAAATCCAATTATGAGTTTTATTTATATACAATATATATATGACATCATCGATGATGTCACATTTTGGTGACTTTCTAGCACCATGAAGATTCAGGCTGAATATATTGAACTCTACAATGCGGTTGGAAAATCCCCTACTTAAGTAAATGAAATATTATGAAAATGTCACCCATGTATGCAGTCCATTCCAGGAAGTAGAATAACAGAATTTTGAGGTGGTGAGGAATTTTAAAGACAAGAATTCATCATATCATCGAAAAGAAGGGTGGACACCATGCGCCCAATCTTAAAATGAAACTTATTGATTTTCTGAACAAATCGCAAAATTAGCAAAATATGACTTTCGCTCAATTTTCAATATAGGTTTTAACAAAAAGGTATTTGTCCGGGTTGTTATATATCGTTGTACAGAGCAGATCACTACCTTTCTCATGGTAAATAGATCAAATTCCTCCGTCTATCAAAATATTTTGTATAAAGCGTCAAACTCGGGACATGTTTTTTGGGACACCCTGTATATGGCTACCAACAAATCATATAAAAATGACATTTTTGAATATTTTATTTTCAACATACCATATACAAACATTACAAATTAATATAAACATATTTGTTTTTTCTCTTTTTACAAATCTCCCCGAAATTCTATTAAAGTTTCTTAGTAGCACAGGAGTTTCTAGAGTTAATTTCCCTTTAACAGATTATAAAATGTTAATAAATTACATGAGCGTTCACTTTAAAGGATTTGTGCAGTCAAAAATGATAATTTCAGTTTATGCTGGAAATGGCTTTAATAGCACGTGTAGAAATCTCTCCGTACCGCGCGCGACCGGGATAACCCGTAAGCCGTCGATATCGAGGTCAAATTTTCTGACCACCCGATTATGCATATTTTCTAGCTCTAAAGCGTGTGACGTCAAAATAGTCCGTGGCACTGATGTGCTATCACTTATATCGACGGTCACAGGAAAAGCCGATCAACAATTTTTTATGATTACTTTTGAGTGAATTTAATCATACAATAACTTTGGCTTGAATGTAAATAACTAAAAGAGTTAAATTCAAATACTCTAATTTATGCTCTAATAGCAGGTATCTTCGTGTAATTATGAAAGAAAATCAGCATAGAAATAAAAGTTTCAGATTTTTTTTTTGTCGAGGAGTTCAGCAATGAATAAGCTTTAATTAGATAATATTTTCCTGTAGTCTGTATCTTTGATATATTGTGAATTGCAAAGTTTGTGACTGTAAAATGAAATTTTACGTAATAAGTAAAGAAATCCTTGATTAAAGCATCGAGGATATGATGCTTGTCGTATGTACACACCAATAATTGATCATTACAAACATTGTGTTGTGTGTTTCTAACCGAATAAATTGAGATACATTTATTACAATACCGTAATACGTTTCAACATGTGGTAGAAAGAATTTATTTTTGATATTACAAAAGATTAAAATATTGAAATATTAAGCAAAACAAACTATTTTTTTAAGCCAGTGCGGTCGCGTTCAATTTTCAATCGATATACAAATAGATACACAGATATAGATATATAATTAGCCATGCCTATGGTTTGATGGTTATGTAATACCTGGACCAGGATGTTGTTTACCTGTAGCAACGCCATTCATCGAACTCACCTTAAATTTCCTGGCCGCAGGCAATTTGCTATTCGCTGGACTATATCGGGTACCAGTATTTGCTATTGTCTTACTGTCAATCAGGCTAGGACATCCGTCAATTGGATTGTGATTTGAATTATGGAGACCCCGTACATCTATGCTCTAGGTATTTTATTGACACCTCCATTTTTAAAATAAAGATGTAAAAGCAAATGGAAATAAAATATCCTTGATCATACCTAGGAATATATATTACACACACACACACATATATATATGTCATACACAGACACAATAATAATGGAAGTTGTCTTATTCAGAAACAAAAATGGTTCTAAGAACTATTTCAACTAAAGGTTTACATTAAAATTTATCCCAGTCAAGTACTCAATAATGGAATCGTGGCATATATAGCAATCTTCCGTAATTTCTAAGGTATAAGTAAGAATTCTAAGCATGTATTTTCACCGTTTCGAATCTATATGTATAGTCATACAAGAAGGGTTACAGCATTACTACACTAAACATACTTATTTAAATATCACTAAGTATGTTCATATATCACACTATTTAAATCTCGGTATGATATACAAAAGGATCGACAATAAATAGGCTGTTTTAAGGATTAGTATAATTTTTAAATAATGGGTTTTTGTTGGGTTTTTTCAAATCTACACTTATACTGTAATTATAAAACCTATATCAGAAATATCATTGATGTATTTCTGCTTTTTAGTAAACGTTATGGATAAAGTTTCAAAGGCAACAATATAGATATGCATATTATTTTCGGTATAAGATCAGTACTGTTATTCCAATATCACATAGCTGACAACCATCCACATTTTATTTTTACTCAAAAACTGTGCCGGTTTTGCATCGTTATGGCAGAAGTTTGAAACAAAAACACGCATTATAGATATATTCATGCTTATTTTTGTGATTTTAATCGTAAAAAGATAGTGTTACATTATACTATTTTTTTTATTTTTGTGATTTTACTCGTAAAAAGATAGTGTTACATTATACTGTTTTTTTTATTACACATATTTTTATTTACGTAATATTCTATCTAAATCTCAGTCCAGACTGATCCGAACATCTATTTGATATCGCTATCAAATTGGACTGATTCTCTAATCTAAAGTTAGATATATACTTGTTCAAATCTTTGAAATGGTGTAAATGGAATGTTTTGAAACTGAAAATATCTACATCATAAAGCTATAATAACCATTTACTCGAAAAACTCAAATGGAAGATCTAACGTATAAGTATGTGCTGTATAGATGTATAGTACTAGCTAGGCTTACCTTGTGTAGCCGCGGACTACTCTGACATCACAAGACCACGTGACCGCCCAGCTCATTATCTCTGAACTGTAGTCGACACTACACGTAAATCACGACCAAAACCAACCGATAGCGCTAAAAGTTAGGCGATTCGTTGGGTAGGACTTGATTTTTCATTCATCCAAAGCAATATCCTGAGGTATTATCAAAAACAAATTTTGGCTGCACAAATCCTTTAAGTAATCACAATTGGCCAGCCTCAATATTGATACAACAGTAATTATATCACAGGGACTTGGCACACATCTAGAACCTTTCTCCATACATTATAATACAAAGACTTATTGTAATAGTTTGTAAGTTGCTGCCCTGTAATATACATCCATTATGCTAAATCCAAATAAGTACTTATGAACCTCCTTTCTATGTCGGTAATAAAATGAAGTTAGCTTCCCAAACTTATCATGACATGTATAAATAAATTTATGTTTAGGGGAAAATAGTAATTATATCTGAATTGCCTCCAGCACTCTATAACCAATAAATCCACATGTAAAGAGAAGTAGAAAAGTTTGTTAAATTGTTTGAAGTAATAAATGATGATATCGAAACATTACTTTCTTGATCAGAACAAATAGAAATGGTGAATACAAAACCAACTTCTGAGGAAACAAATGTTCTGTAATGGAACTCCTTTTTTTCCTCTTTAAAATAATTTTTTCACAAATGGTCTCATTCTGCTTCACATTTTCACATTTCTTCCACTAGATGGTCTTCACATTTTCACATTTACAAACCTGTCCTCACATAATCTTTATCAGACACATTCTGGATCACATCTGCATCTATCAAAAGTTCTGTTAAGGATTTGATTCACATATTTCTTATATATTGGATCCACTGCTTAATTACTTCTATTGAATCCATATTTCACCTGAATTGAATTTAATCCTATTAACATTTCACTTGGTTTTTGCGGGCTCTGTAGATTCTTGCTTGTCAGGCTTGTCACGGAAAGACTTTTGTAAAACATAAGCATCGGCTGGCTCAATCCGCTTATAATAGTTCTTTTTCTCCTCAACAATCTCGAATCCAAATTTCTCATAAAACTTTATAGCAACATCATTGTTCACTTGGACATGGCTAAAAGAAAGATTGACACAAGTATAATATTATAAGACATCATTTGAAGAAAATTTAATTTTCCTTAGTTAAAATTTTGTTTGGCATCTGTAATTGAACTTCAAGTCTAAATTCTAAAATCATATAACATTTTTGACATACGAGTGGCTTACTCTATATATTGTGTACCTCTTAATTCAAAATTGAAATTGAAACTTGTTAGCATAGATATCCATTATATCCATATGTTTGCATTGAATGAAAATCTAACATTTTTCATCAACAACTTACTTCTTTTCAAATTAATACCGAATAAATATTGAAAGAAATTCTCACTTGATCAATAGATCAGCATGTGTGTGTATTTTGTTTTTGCATGTTACAGAGTTATCTCCCATACAGAAAGGAATGATCTATTGTGATGTCTTTATTTTGTGAGGAAAATTCACAACATTTTCTCGGAAAAATAAGATGTAACGCTCACAAACATCAATACCTACCTGCAAAGGGAGGTAACTCTTTAATATGCAAAGACAGAATAAATGACTTACAGAAAAACATTATCATAGTTCCCATCAGTATCACAGATTTTCAAAACATGTTCCAGCATGATAGTGCCTGAAATGAAAACAAAATTTCTGATATATATGCATGGCATTTCATTACAGGTGTTAGCAGATTTTACAGAAAATATTTAGTATAGCTTTATTTGATGAAGAAATTTTTAAAACAGCATATTTTACTTCTTTAAAGCCTACATAAGGAATTTTTTTTGGCATGAGGCCAAGGTGCTTATAATTACAGTCGAATTTGTCTTAAGCGACCACACAAGGGAAATTGAAAAGTGGTCTCATAATAGAGAGTGGTCTCTTAATAGAGTAGCTCAGGTTAAGGAGGATATTAGTTTGATGTTTTGAAACATGAGTTGTCATTCACTGTTCACGAATAAAGTATAATTCAGTGCATTATAAACATTTATAGAATATTTTATCATAAAATAAATATAAAAAAAATCATTAACAAATCTAAAAAAAAAAAAAAAAAAACCATTTCTGTAATTTATTCATATAATAATGTGGTTATCCGTGAGTTTTATAGCAAACAATATATTTTGTGTGGTGAAAAGGTCATAGGTATGATATTATTTGATTTACTGTAAATATTTTTTTTAAATGTATTTTAATTATTGTATATTATTTTTGTTTATTTAATTATTCCTGGTAACAAAAAGAATATTTTTTCATACCATGCTCCACAATAAATGGGAACTTGTATGATTCTTAGGAATTTTTTTATTATAAAATCCAGATTTTTCATACCTATTTCCGGTTCTGTCTATTACTATGACCCATCAAAGATGACAGCCTAAACAAACGCTGCATGTGCTGTCCGTTTGACTGCTTTCATTTTTCATTTTCATGTAAGTAAAGTATTGTCAGTCACTACTAGTGTTTTTTTTTAAAATAATGTATATCATGTTGCATCAAACACTTTATTATTTAACCGTAATATCCTTTCAAATGGAAGGAGACCGCCATTGAGCTTGCCCCATTCCGTCTAGTAAGGGCCCCCGTTCTGACGGTAACCAAGGTGTGAAAAGACCAGCCAGATTCACTTACCCTAGTGTGACATTACTTATACAGGGCTTCAGTTACAGACTTATTGTTCTCTTTTGTTAACATTAACAACCTATAGACTTAATTGCTCTGCCCAAGCCGTGTCAAAACCGGCGACCAGATGATGGGCATTTTGGAAAGATCGAAATGACATTCGTTTTTCTGGTCGTTGTAAAGAGATTTTTTGCGACCACGAGAAGAAAATTTTGTGGTCGCTGGTCGCGTTAAAGAGATGGTTGTTTAATAGAGTTAAAATATATAGTGAAAACGCTTGGGAGGAATTGAAGTGGTGGTTTAGAGCAGAGGGTCCCTTAATACAGATGGTCGTTAGTACAGATTCGACTGTATTGTAAGCATATACACTGTATATACTTTAAATCTATTTATTACAAATACCTATCATTCCGACAGTGCTCCAGTTAAGACAAGTACACAGGTAAAATACCATGAAAATTTGCCAATTACTCTTAAAAATGGTATTCTATGAACATGTACTAACTACCTCTAGCAATATCTGCAATACACAACCCAATTGTTATGAGTGCTTACATACAGAAATTATATTAAAGGAAATTTAGTAAAATCTCAAAAATTCAAGTCATGCTCAAGAGTCTGCATTAACTGTGTTCTTGTTTGAGATAGATATTTGCAAAATTGTTAGTTTGCCATTGATTACTTTACACTGTAACCACAAAACTGTTCCCTGATACATCTTTATGAACTTTTGGGTTCAAACTGAAGTGACAGTCAGAGTTGTAACACTTCCTTTTCAAAAGAGAGTACAATATCCTGGAGCACTGTTCCGGGCTGCATGGTATTGGGCTGAGATGTCAGTTTTATTACCGCCTGGTATGTACTTACCTATTCCGAGCCTGCGGTATGGGGCTAAGGCACCCAGTGTCATTATGTACAATCTCCGCTGACCTTCAGATACATCTATCCTACAGCACACGGCACCAACCACTATATCATTGAAGTAGGCTAAAACAACAATAATGAAATGTAAATTTTTTAAATAACTTTTGCAAAATATATTAATAACAATATGTCATGGTAATTTTAGGCAAGTCTTACATTTTGTAGCTAAAAAATTGAAATAATTATGAAGTAAAAACGGTATAAAGCTACTATATTAATAATCCGAAATAAAAGGCCAAAATAAATTCAAAGTAAAATCAAAAATCATTTCTATGGAATATATATTCAGCCACTATGAAAATTAACTCCATGATGTCAAAGCTAAGCCATCTTAAATTTCAGAACAACCAAAAAATAACAAAAGAATTAATGCAAAGTTAAATCTACAACAAATTTAAGCAAATTTAGGTAAATACAAAATAGTTACTATTAAGCACGAGGCCATGGTCCACTGTAGTGCAACTAGTACGGCTACGATGTTTTGATCCGTTTCCGGTAATCGCTTCGGCGACATGAAGACCACGGTACTGTGCTTTGTATCTACCATGATCCATGGTATGTAGTGATTGCTGAAGAGTATGATAAGTTTCAACCATACCAAAAAATATATTATTTTCTGTTTTCTTATATTTCAAAAACTGCATTTGAATATCACACATGACAGAAAACACAGCTAGATTTTTCGTTCAGCTTCGATTTGGCGACTTATATTGAGGTATAGTTTTACTGTGATTCAATATTGGAAATCTTAAGACTTTTCCGTTTCCATTGGTATATAAAATGTTTACAATAATGTTAAAAATACTTATGAAATTCAACAATTTGTGTTCGATATCAGACTAGTGTCGCAACGGTTTCGAATTTCATTAGTGTACGGTTGAGACACAAGTTTAAAACAAAATAAGTGTACGGTTTCGATTTCTTTCTTTCAGATAATGACATTAAAATGGACCAATTTTTGTACTATTATTAGAATTAAATTCATTAGACGTGATATTTAACGTGTAAGCTATCTTAATTTTGTAGTAGACTAGAAATGGGTATACTAGTTTATCCCACAATGCGCTTGATATACAGTAACCTTGTTCATGTCATATTTTTGCATAAATCGGCTATTTTAATTAAAAAAACCCATATCAAATAGCACGCACAAGGACTTAAAAAATATACTTATAAATACTTGGTGCGAATTAGCACACCATAATAGAAATATATACATATACATGTACATGATGTATATCATATGACTGTGTTTTAACATATATCCGCACCATGATAGATATGCGAGAACAACCAATTTATGTCACACACCAATGCATGTCAAAATATGACAACGAATGCTTAATTACACTAGTGATACATGCAAAATATTATACGGGCAAAATCACTAGTCGTTCCAGTTATAAAGGGAAAAAAAAGCTAAAGTTTAATAATAAAACGCGTTCGTTTATACGTCTGTATAGAGTAAGAATACTATTTGATAAACAGTTGATTTTTGGGGAATTTCTTCTGGTGTGTTGTAATCAGCAACCGATTAAACAATGACAGTATTTGATTACCGATAAATCAAACATACAAAGATATATATACTTCTTCAATTTTAAGAATACATTTTTGTACATTAATATTATTCAACGAATTCTCACATTGACTTAAACTCAGTGTTTATGTGACCTCTTGAACTCTGAAGAAATAATTAGCACACCAAAATCTACATGTAACTGCCAATGTTAATAATGAGAATTATCATACATTGGGTTTAATAGCCATACATAGGTACTGTACATATGTACAGTGACAATATAAATATCGGCTATTAACGGGCACGAAATTCAATCTGACGTCATTTCAAAAACGATGAAGGGACATCAAGAAACCAAGACATTACGCCCACAAGAGTCTGATAATTAGATAAAGTTTGTATCAATGTACACCCAAAACAGTGCCCATGGACCATTTTATACGATTTTAAAAGCAAAAAGTATCGTTCTTTCCAACGGCAGTAATCTGTTTCTTAAGACTTCCTAAAAGTATGAATTTTGGCCGCTAAAGCGCAGGCGTGGTAGATTTTTCTTCGATTTTTTGTGTGTTGAGGAGCTTTCCACCTTTCGCAATATATACGTACTTTGTAGAATGTGAGTTAACCGATTTTTATCTAGACCCCTCAAACGTGTAAACATGGTCTATGGGCTCTTTGGTCCATATTGAAATGAACTGTAGCTTATTCTCAGATCCTTGTGGTTACGATAGGATTCGAGGACGGCGGGACAGGCAAGTTAAGATGTCCGACTCTATTGCATATTTACAGCAAATTTTTCCGTTAAAATTCTCCCAAAATAGTTTTTGTAGGTATTCGATAAAAAGTTTCATAAATTCAAAAGTGTTCAAAAATAAAAACTCCTTAGTCCCACATCAAAGGATTTGAGAGACCTTATAGGCATTGTAATGATGGGCATAAAAACGATATACGAAATCATGTACATATCAGATGCAGGTACTCACATCTCACTCGTATAATGAAAATGTGCCTAATTAGTAATAGTATATATGCATTGGTCAGTGTGACCGAGTGGACAGCGTCAAACTATTATTTTAAAGGTGAACTAGACAAATGCAATTAATGCCATAGCTAGGTATCTGATGATTATTTACAGTTTATATATTTATGTACATTAATTACAATGTAATCGTGGACCCACAAGAGTACCCAAAGACGATTTTAGACGTTTTAGGGACCTAGATAAAAAAAATCGGTAAACATCCTATTCTACATTGTACTATGTGTGTTTAATGTAGAATAGGATTTTTACTGATTTCTTTTTTTATCTAGGTCCCTAAAACGTCTAAAAATAGTCTATGGGCACTCTGGCGGGTCCATAATTATATAAACTGTAACTAATTCTCAGATCCCTGTGCTTAATACGTTACGGTTGGATTATATTACGCATGGAAGTGCCATCATATAAATAATACCAAACCGTTGCAATGTCAAACTCCAAACCGTACACGTTTTCGCAATATCATCGATCAAAACCGTTGCGCAAAGACTGACACAACGATGTAAACAATGGGTCAAACACTCTTTATTCTTCATCAAATATAGCAAAGCGCATATCAAATTGATACATATGAATCTAATAATTTGTTTCTCAGTCATATTTTGTGAATATCTTGGATAATAAGCAAGATTCAGATGAAAACTTTAAGTTTTTGCTAGGAACTCGCATCAAGCTGTATGTAAGTGTCACAATTGTATGATAAATAGGAGTACTTTGCGTGAAATCACGATCTAAATACAAGGTAGGATATCTAATTAACACTTGAGCTGAATATCGGTCTGTAACACCATGCGCAATGTATTTAAATTCTACAAGTTGGAACCTACCTGCTCGGTACTCGTATATCGAAGCGATACCGGAAACGGATCAAAACACCGTTGCTGTACTAGTTGCACTACAGTGTGGTCATTTATTAACATTCTTTAAAGTGTCCATGAGGTTAAAAGATGCCAATAGACCATATTTAACTTTTAAGTGCAATAGGCTGTGATTGGGTTGAATATGGTAATCAGGGTTTGAAATTAACACTCGCACACTCATATTGGCCAAATATTGTACTTGTAATTTTTGGCGAGCGCGTGCATCATTCGTCATTTCAGATACATATATACTTTACAAAATTTTCCAATCAATACACCTGTCATGAATTGTGTGCCAAACTATTGCCGAATCGAAAGCACAACTGTTCCAAATGCAGCATCTTGTTGACACTTTGAAATACTGTATACATTCAAGCGTCTAAAAACAGTGACATTGATTTGGTATCGAAAAGTTAAGAAGTATTCTGTGAAAAAATCTTTTTTTCCAAATGTTTAACGTTCATTGCTAAAATGGCTGACATAACAAAGTTCTTTCAGCGGGCAAAATTGCAAAAGCATGCACAAGATGAAAAAGGACAACTAATCCTGCTGTTGCTAACTTTCAGTTAACTTTAGCCAAAAACACTTTAATCATATGTACCTAAGTTTTTTTTCAATATTTTTTTTTCATTTGCACAACAGGGGTTTCATTATCTTTCAGGAGAGGCGGTACAATTGCAATTTCAGGGGGTACTTTTCTCTACCATCTGTATATATGCTATCTAATGTAATTTAGCCCAAATAAGGCGGTACCATAGCCAGGTTCAATCAGCAAAAAGTACCGGGTACCGCCTGGTATTGAAACCCCTGGCACAAACTGCAACATAATTGTCATTCTGAAAATAAAAAGTTGTCAAACTACACTTGTATAGTGACACTCAAACGGTAGAACATTTATTTTTGTTTACAATAAATAAATATAACAGTTATCAATGAATTGGTAGATTTTAATACAAATTTCAAAGTGGCAAGCAAGTTTCTGATTTGGCGAGTTGAAATTTTATCAACTTGCCAAAAATGGATAGTAGCTTACAAAGTTAAATTCTACCCCTAGGTAATGCTTATTGTTAGCTTAATTAATAATTTGGTATCTGGGCTGCAGGTACGCTGGAAATCTAGGTGATCAAGGCAGGCAATTAAGCAATTGAGCTGTCTGACAACTATATTCTTGAATCTTCTGATGAAGAACCTACCTAATTTTGCTAATTCTCCAACTTCTAAGACATCTTTATAAAATTTGTCATTGTAAGTCACTGGAAACACCACCTGGTTCAGCCTCTTCAGCTGCTTCAGATTGTGTTGGGTGATATCTCCCAATTCTGTTTGTCCCCTGAATAAACAAAACAAGAATAAGCACTTTGTTGCCAATTGTTAGTGATGATATTTTAGTGTTAAAAGGATTAGCATGACAAGTGTTTTTGTTTTGTGGTTTTTTTTTTAATGATCTCCCTTGGGTGATTTAGACTTCGCAGTACACAGATGTGACAATTTTCTTAACACTAAATCTACATAAATTACATGAAAACAAATCTTAAATTATTCAAGCTTATTTATCCATAACCAACCAATTTTATGCTTTTCCCCCCTTAATTCATTCCCCCTTTTAATGCTCCAATTTCTTTTTTATAAAAGGCTAGTCCGTATCTGTTCTTTTAAAGATGCTCCACCGCTGACTAATGGTATTTTTTCACTATCAAAAACAGGAGCAGACGATTTAGTATTTTTCTTTAGTTACACAAGTTACTTACTTTACACCATTACCACCATTGAAAAGTTTGAGCTTCTAATTTTACTTCAAGCTAAAGATATGAAAATTAATTAATTGCATCCCGAAAAAATTCTGTGGCACCATATCCTATATGGAATGAAGTACTGATTGCTCACGCACCCAAGGTAAAATAAATTATTTTATATTTATTTTTTATGTTAATTAGACATATTTATACACGATTAAACACCAATTATTCTTCAGGTGCTGAATATCATTTATGCTCTGTCTGTGGTGGAGCATCTTTAAGCATTCACCTACTTTTGGCTTTACTTTATATTCCGTATATGCATATTACAGAGTTATCTACCCTTGCGGGTAGGTATTGATTATGACGTCATGCGTTTGCAAACAAAAACGTCATACGTTTCAGAGAAATCGACGTGAATTGTGCTCAACAAAATAATGCTGTAACAATCGATACCTACCCGCAAGGGAGTTAACTCTGTAATATGCAAAAGAAGGAATAGTACGGTAATCGAACATTAAATGTATATCGTAATGGAGGTAAAATTGGTATAAAGCTAGTATATTAACAGACATGTTAACTAGGGATGGGTAATGCGCGAAAAATTTTGTATCGCGATATTCAGATCACTCATAAGTGTATTAATGATACTATATGATATTTTGGTAATTATTTTTTGTAAGAATAAGAATTGCATGGTTTTTTTCTGTCAATCACCTAAAAAGAGTATGAAATAAATGTTTGGTCAATATAATCACTTTTTATTCTTGTTTTTTATCTAAAAAATGCGAGATAAATGACTGTGTTTACTTCCGCTCGATGTTTTGCAAACACTTACTACTGGACGGGACTCAGTAGCTGGGTGATGGCGACGCAAGTGAGTCGTCAGGTTCCTTGTCCGCACTACATTTTAACCGGATTGCCGGGTAACACAATCGACATCAAGCGATGCTTTACTCGCTATTTATTTCCCCTTTACGTACTATAAGGCCAAAATGCTGCCATACAACCGCTTTTGCTTGGGATTTTTTACGAGGTTATCATTCGTGCCTATGAAGGTCGCCATTTTGAAACGTTACTAAGCACAAGATCAATCATAATCTACGTATAATAACATCCCAAAAATCCATCTTAACCTATACATTTGTCTGAAATGTTGTTAAAATATATATTTCAGTTTTAATTTTTATACAAATTCTCATTTTAAAAATATTTCCCGTCAAAAACGAAATTTTCACGGAAATATACGGAAAATCCCCGAATGATTCCGAGTGAACCGATACGACTAAATTGTACCGCGATACGTATCGTTTTCAAATTGAACCTGGATATATCGGTATACCGATAATACCGCGCACCACTAATGTTAACCCTACCGATTCTGGCGGAAGTCTACCGCTTCTTAGGCTGATATTCCGCCTACCGATTTAATATCCAAATATTCCGATTTCTGCAAAACATCATCTTAATTTTTTTTCTTCCGATTTCTGAATGTTTTACAGTCCGTTGGGGCTGCCATGGCGTCTTCAAAATGCATACCAGACTGAGTGGGGGACTGGCTTCATAATTAAGTTAACAAAGGAGGTGTGAACACTCCCTGACCAACACACACTTGTGCTAATTAGCAGCCTGGGGCTAGTTCCACCTTGGCTTGGTGGTGTCACTTATTGTGTCTGAGTGCAACGATGTATTACGTAGGCCTGCCCAAGGATTTATAAGTAAGAAGGATTCGTGTCTGTCTCTTTACTTTACTAAACACCACGCGAGACGCCTATGAATCGGGAATATCGGGAATACAAACCGTTTTTCTCAACAAATACTTGTCTTATCGAGTCAAACGAAACACCAATGTAAAGTTTTTAAATTTCACAACGTTTATAACTTATTTTAAAGACAGAAGATTTAGAGGCTATGTCTTAAACTTTTGTTAAAAAAATACGACAGCTCATGAATTGACGGCCCGCTTCAGAAAGGTTATCATGTCTGATATTAATAATCCGAAATAAAAGGCCAAAATAAATTCAAAGTAAAATCAAAATCATTTCTATGGAATTCAGCCACTATAGGGCCTTCTTCAGTCCAATATAACACTAATGCATATCGGTCCATTGATTTTGACTGCCAGACGTTTCGACCCAATTTTTATTCGCCCACTTCGAATGTGAAGACAATGTTAAGACAATAGACATCCAAACAAACAACAAATTATCGAGCTCGGCAGTTTTGTAAATGCAGATTGATGTTATTCTGATTACGAAATTCTATGAAACTACTTCGCCAATATAAGTAACGTTGGAGTCGAAATGTCGACGGGCGAAACGTGTTGGTCGAACAGAATCAGAGAATCGGGGGCGAACCGACTGTGGACGTCTTCTCTCGATACCGTATACCTACTGTGCGTAGCAACATAATAATATCGAGATAAAATCTAGATCTGTGACACATCTAAGTAACTCGCCATATCAGTATGCGTATACGGTATATTTTGTGATCAACATCAGTGTTGATTTAATGAATGCTAGATTGCGATTCATAAGAGGGGCTCAGATCATAGGTAAATGTGTAGGCCCGTGTAAAAAAATTACGTCAAACATAGTGAATGCAATATATTGGATACTTAGTAAACGCATATAAAAAGACATATGTATCTGATACGCCTTACTACATTCATACCTCGTCATTTTCGATGTTGTTCAGTCATACATGTGCTATCCCGCGAAACCGGAAGTAAAGTTCCGTATCAGTGACGACTTGTGCGCATATGCGGAAGTTTATTGATTATCACATGATAATATTACCGACAGGTTGACAAGATGGTAAGGACTTTTATCTCTATGTTTTTGCTAATTTAGTTATGATTTTCTGATCTGAACTTTTAGTTCGGGTTCATTGCTATATATCTCAGTACATTTTTCACACGCACGTTCATTTTTGTGTAGAAGAAAACAGATCTTAGAAAGCACAGACGTCTACACCGGTAGTGAATTTGGTCGTACACGTTGACCTTAGTCAAAAGTTCCGTATCTGTCTGTCACGTCAATATTATGTTATGTCACCGAATCCGAGTGGCGTCATCATATGGTCCCTTTTAACCATTTTCAAAAGGGCTTTATTATCAATTTAATGTTAGTCTGAAATGCGTTTGTGTAGGATAACGTTCGTTTTAGGTACATTTACATATCACGCACAGCAATGTTTTTCATCATGTGACATGATCAGGTCCGGTAGCACGCTAAATCTGGCTATATAGCCAAATCTGACAACACGTATAGTGGACAAATATAAACAAAAGTGACATACCTGGTCACAAAATCAGCGTACACATCGAAAATTGAATGACGAATCTTGAGAATCGGCAAAACGAAATATTTTTGTCATCCAAAATAATTTCTGGTGAACTTTTAAAAATCCGACGTTGCATTTTTTGGTACTCGCATCCATTCATCCTCATGTTCTGATGAAAAAGATATAAAATCCAAATTTCACATTTAAAATATGCCACATATCTTGTTGTTTATGAGCCTACTATGGCACTTTTTGCACATGGTCACTATTTGCACGGGATTTGCAAGTGCACCTTTGGCCCGAATCTTCATCATGTGGATGCTTATCTGCAGACGACACAACGACGCCATATTGGTTCGCCTCGCTATAGTTTTCTTACCAAAGAATAGTGATAATGGATACTAAATAATTGCAACGATGGAATTTTAAAAAGTTGCCTGCAAATGAACAAGTAGTCAAACATTATTCATATCACTGATTTACATGTTTCGTCATCCATGCTTTCATACTCCACGAGAAAAATGTGACCAGACCTCACCTGTTTGTTTACGTTTGTCCACTACAACGTGTTGTCAGATTTGGCTATATAGTCAAATCTAGCTATATAGCCAGATTTAGCGTGCTACCGAACCTGATGATTTGCAGACGAAAATAGTCTTTATGTAGTTTTCTTGCAAGTTGACATTTTATCATGTGACTCCGACCTCAGTAAGATTTTTAAATAACTAATGGGGTCCTTTTCAGATAATCCAGGTCCCTCTGTATAATTTGAATGATTTTTAGACAAAAAGGTGTCTTTTTCATTTTCTGTGCTCTAAAAAGAACATGGGGTAAAGCAAATCCTAAAAATTACATCATATGCTACAGAATTTATTGCCTGTAGTGTACATAGTAACTTGATTGCTAATTAGCATTAATTAAAGTAGACATTTTCATATACTTAATTTAGACATTTCCAAAGGTGGAAATGAAAGATGTGTTATATTATAATTAAGGTAGATATATAATGCATGCAGTGCACACTGTGACAATGTGGACATTGCATATTTCTTCTATAGTTTTATACCATATAAAACTCTGTGATTGGTGCACCACAGTATACCTGATATATAAATATCCTCAAACAACCTGTTCGTGTCAGGCTCTGGACTCTGCATGACTGGAAAATCATGTTTTCAGTGGAAGAGAGACTAAAAAAATAGCTTCTAGAAAAAATAACACTTTTGAGCAAAGAGTACATGCAGTCAAACCTGTCTATTAAGACCAACAAATGGACCAAGGAAAAATTGTCTCAACGAATAGCCAAGTGTACTGACGTGTTCAGAAACTTCTTTACACACATGTCAAATGACCAGTATGTTAAGATTGACTATATGTGAGCTTAAGAAAGTGGTCTTATTATTTAAGCAGATTGTCTTAATACTGAGGTGGTCACTAAAACAAAAACCCAGGGTTAACTGTACCATGGAAAGTGAAGAGAAATAATCCATATAAATTTAGTTGCTGAGAGCTGGAGTCTGTAACATTTTAATGATGAACTATTCCGAAGATATTATACTATTCTAGGGCTGAAACGATTAGTCGAATAATCGGAGGCGATTAGATTAATGAAGCGAATTGCTGATAATCGATTAAAGATTTTATTAATCGTTAATCGTAACATGCATAGCCAGTGCATTGTAAGCTGACTAAACACGTTTACAGATCACGGATTTCTGAGTAAGCCATTCCGACTGGAGTTTCATATCTTCATGTACATGTTTTGAACTCAACAAAGCATAAATTATGTGAGAAATACTTGTTGAATTACGTCTCTGTGGAAGTTAAAGTCATTAATCAATGAAAAAGTGGATGTCATGAGAAAGCTTGCAACACGCTGTTCGCCAATTTTCACTAGCGATCGACTCCATGTTGTTACGTCACGGAAGCCTAATCGCCGCCGGGACGCTCGGGAGCGGAAGGAGCAGTAATCTTGAACATTTAAATTTTACTATTGCATGTGTTTATCATATAAAAAGAAAGTTTTTGTTCATATTCTTATTGAATATAAGAGTTGATGATTTATTCTATTTTTTTTGATCACGGAAATAAAAAAGTTCATTGACGAAAATTTGGTCATGTCGCTCCGTGGCGGCCAGATTTGGTTGATTAGTCGTACGTGTGAAGGTCACGTCAAAACAGCGGGTTAGCAGACTTGATTTAAACGATGTTACGGAAGACAACACAGGAACGGAATTCAGAGCTTATTTGGGATAAAATACGTTTGTTTTGTCAATAAATCTTTTCTTATTTGTTGATAGGCTTATATTATATAAGGCATGTCCTCTGTCATATCATACAGTAGGTGTTATTTTTAGTTGATAACAAAACATGGCGGACGTTTTCAGTAGCCAGTAGTGAAACAATATAGTTGCCTTCAATTCAAACGATTAATCGATTAGTAATCGATTACATGTGACCGAATAATCGAATACAAAAATTACTAATCCTTTCAGCCCTATACTATTCCGAAGATATTATCACCGTAAATTAATGAGAGTGCCCCTTCCCCCCCCCCCCATCCCCTAGCTCCCCAACATCACAAGCACTATACACAGGGGTTTCAATATCATGCGGTACCCAATACTTTTTGCCGGTTGAACCTGGCTGTGGTACTGTCTGATTTTTTGGGCTGAATTACATTAGATAGCATATAGATGGTATAGAAAATTAAAGTACCCCCTGAAATTGCAATTGTACCGCCTCTCATGAAACCCCTGACTACATGACCTTTTTGTAAAGGTATGATAAAATTGACCTCTCTACTCATGTGCCCCACCTTTCAATCTTTTTGGGAAGTAGGTGTCAGATATATATTATTGTTGCATGGCTAGTCCTGATATATATATGATCTCTACATTCAGATTATGATAAGCCTATACATGTACATGGCGTCTAGACCAGTTTGACATTCCAACTTAAATTGTCAAAATGTTCATGTCCGGTGTACATCTTTCTTAAATATTGAAATAAAAAAAACCAAATTTGATATTACTATCAAAGTGTATGGTTACAACCACAAAAACACTAGATGAAACATGCATGTGTCAATGATTTGTCAAAAAATATGAGGAATGTGATACAGAATATAATTAATTGAGAAATATTTTAAGCTGTTTATGATACTAATTATCAAAATCAATGTGCAGGTAGCATATCTATTAATAGGCCTAGAGCTGTGTTAGAGAAATGACATTGGGGTAGAAATGGAGATAAGTGGGACAACTTTATCAGTTCAGGGGTGTACATGCTTTGGTGGTTAGCAACACAACCATTCATACTGGACCCTATATGAATCAGGGACCGTCTGACCTTGGTTATATACGAGTCTGCATGATCATGACCTAGTAAACTACACTGTTATCTTTATGAATCCCCATATATTCTTAAAATTAAATATTTCAGTAAATACCCAGAATTATCTTTATGCTGATAAAGTATTCTTATATATTTTAGCCTGAAGTTTATACTTAGTATTGATGATATACTATGTATATACCTGCTAAAGTTTCATATTCTAATAATTTTTATTACTTGCATCAAAAAAACATAGTTTTGAATAAAAAAGGTGTGTAGATATGTGTCAAGTGATTATAAATAAATATTATAAAAACCAAGAAGGTTTTGTTTTATGGAACATGCAAAAATAAAAATGAATTAGTTATGAAATGAAAAAAAAAAAGAATGAAAAAGAAAAAAAAAGAAAAGCAGAAACAAAACCCACCGTTGGAGAAGGTAAGGGAATCTGGGTGCGCAGGAGGTGCGTACCTCTGACTTAGGGGGCGTTGAGGCGGCATTTGGGGGAGCTCAAAGCAAGAAAATGGCCAACGGTATTTGTTTACATATTTTCAATGCGGATCATAGACACATATATATATTAAGAGGAAAATTAAAAACCAACAATTTTTGCATGTAGAGTGAATTTCCATTCTACTAATGAGATGTGTTGATTGAAGCCAAGGATGCACGATTCGCTCAAGCTAAGCCACATAAGTCATGTGAGTAGGAGCAACGGGTGATTTGTTTACATTTTCGCTGTCAAAATACGGAGCATACAGTGGTTTTACGAACGTTCTTAACACTGTGTTAAGATACATAATTGACGTTATATTAGATGTTTGTAGAAATTAATTTGTAAAGAAATTTTAGGTTAATTCAGTGGTGATTTGATGAATTAGCGAATATAATTGGGGACGAAGGTATGGGTGAGGAGGCCGAAAGCCGGCGACGGGCGGCCAGGCCTGGGTGAGCACATCCATGAATTTCATAATGAGGAAACAAGGCGTTATTTTGCCGCTATATAGTTATTTGTTAGCCTTATAAATTATAAACTAGTGTCATGTAATCTCATTAAGAAATTACAATCACTCTATATTCCAACTACACATGGAATCCGGTGAGTGATACGTGTATGTTTTATTAGCCCACCATCTAATGATGGTGGGCTATTCAAATCGCCTTTCGTCTGTGGTCCGTGGTCCGTCCGTCCGTCCGTCCTTCCGTCGGTCCGTCCGTTAACAATTCTTGTTACCGCTATTTCTCAAAAAGTGCTGAAGAGATCTTTCTCAAATTTCATATACAGGTTCCCCTAGCATCCTAGTTGTGCATATTGTATTTTGGGACCGATCAGTGAACAAGATGGCCGACTGACGGCCATCTTGGATTTTGATAGTTAAAGTTTGTTATCGCTATTTCTCAGAAAGTACTGAAGTGATCTTTCTCAAATTCCATGCATAGGTTCCCCTTGTACCCTAGTTGTGCATAGTACCTTTTAGGACTGATGCATAATGCCTTTTGGGACTGATCGGTAAACAAGATGGCCAACTGGCCGCCATCTTAGATTTCATTGTTGAAGTTTGTTACCACTATTTCTTAGAAAGTACTATAGCGATCTGTTTTTTGGGTGGGCGCCAAGATCCCTCTGGGATCTCTTGTATTAATATCTTTCTTTCATTCAGGTAATTAATTACAATACTATGTAAATCTGTTGCAACTTTGGACAAGTACCTGTACATACCTGAGCCAGGGTGTCAGTTAGTTATAATTAGCTCAGGGGGTATTGTCTTGATTGAACACATATTCTGTACATATACAGGAACCTCTTATAAGAAAAGTACAGAGATCACATTCAAACAGTATATACGAGGGTATCATGTGCAGCAACATTCATCTGTAAAAGTACATGTATACTGCAGCATATAGTGTACAACGACATTCTAAAAGTCCAATTGGATGCAGAAATTAATGAATGATTGTGATTGATTGCATTCATTGGGGTTTGTATATGAATTTTGTGGTAATTAATTCTCCAACAAATGCATGCTTGGCTGTAAATTAAAGATGAAGTTGCATTATAAATTACCAAATTGTTTTTTCATACTACCAGTAGTAATTATTTAGATGAGTCACACTTTGTTTGTACACTTGCAGCTATATAAATAAAGGCAATCATTGCATTCTTTACTTTAAAGATGCTCCACCGCCGGCAGATCTAGCATAAATGATATTCAGCATTTGAACAATAATTGGTGTTTAATTGCATATATATATATATATATATATGTCTAATTAACACAAAAAAAATAATATTAAACAATTTATTACTTTATGCCATGTAGGAAATTGAATTTTATTTATATTTTTAACTTGAAGTAAAATTGGAAGCTCAAACTTTTCAATGGTGGTAATGATGTAAAGTAAATAACTTTTGTAACTGAAGAATATTACTAAATCGTCTGTTGCTATTTTTGATAGTGAAAAAATACCATTCGTCGGCGGTGGAGCATCTTTAAATAGTTTCATATAAATTATTGTAAAATTGAATCCTTATAAGTGCTTAAGGAAAATATGTAACTTTATCATATTTTCAGGCAGGAGCTTACGAGAGAGCACAGAAACTCCCTAAAATTGCAGATGCAGAAAAGGAGTCACTGTTTGGATATGTGTTCGCAGTGTCAGGTCCAGGTATGGATATTGATAGAAACCTTGCAATTTTTGAGCTTAATTATCGAGACTTAGTAATGGTATGGCTTAATTAGCTTTAACCATTCCTTTGTGATTGAAATTCTGTAAGTACAAGTGTAGGTTATAGTTTAAGCTATTATTGCTGTCATATGCACAGTCGCGGAATTGTGTATAAATATCACAGATACAAGGGACCAGGAAAACATATCTTTATAGCCAAGTGATCACAGGTCACATTGTGTTGAAACTGACCATTTGGGACCCTGAGAAATTGGTCTTCTTTATAAACAGATGGTCTGTGTACAGAGTCTGAGATGATTGCAAAGCAGATTTAACTGTAAATAAAATTAATTAAGCCTGCTGCATCATACCTCACATGCATTCATACAAATAAATATATTACTCATATCATCAAAGTGAAGGAAAAAAAAATTGAGAATAAGTGATGATTTAGTAGTTGTCTGCATGATCATTATAAACTACAAATGTTAGGATTTACCATTCCTCTTCAGTCCATAGGCCAATTGCTATCATCACAGACATTTTGACTTTCATTTTAGTTGTTACGGCTCAGAACATGGCCGGGGCTGCTATGTACGAGTTGGTGCGAGTCGGCCACGACGAACTGGTGGGAGAAATCATTCGTTTGGAGGGCGACATGGCCACCATCCAAGTATACGAAGAAACGTGTATCCTTTGTGTTTAGGCCAAAAAAAATTAACACATGTAATTTGTCATTCAGGCTTTAGGCTAGCTAGAAGTCTTTTATTTCTCATTACCGTATTTGAAATTGAACTTATCTGGATCTGGATAAACTTAAAGCATGCGTAAAAATCTAAGTTGACAACTTCACACACAACATTTTTGTTTTGAAAAAGTGTGATAAAATAGCTAGGGTCGGAAGTAAAAACTAGGGTAGGTAGGGGTACCTGAAACATACATATTTTTTTTTAGGCCTTATGGCATAGTGATATATTATTGTAGCAGGACAGTAGAACTTCTGTAAACTAGCGTTTGTAATGTCATATAGATATTAATGGAGGGTTTTAAAAGTATTTTTCTTGTAGGTGTTTATGTCAAATCCTGAAACACAAAATTATTTTACAGTATGTAAGCCCACCGTCGCAACAAAGTTAGGGAGGGAAGTGGTGGTGGTATACTGGAATCATCTTGTCTGTCTTGTCTCAATTTGGGGGCTATATGTAGATGTGCAAGAAACCTTTATTCTTACGAAAATTTTCTCAATCTGTGAAGCATAGGTATGTCTGTATAGTGAAGGCTTGGTAGAAATAAACAAAAATCCTTAACCAGTGTACAGCTGGTGTGACCGTTGGAGATCCTGTACTGAGGACAGGAAACCCATTGTCTGTTGAGCTTGGACCCGGAATCATGGCCAGTATATTTGATGGTAAGCTGGGTTTTCTCCGGGTACTCTGACTTTCCTCTACCAGCAAACCTGGCACATCCATAAATGATCCTCCTGGCTGTTAATAGAATGTTAAACTATGAAAACCAAAACCAATTTCTGTATAGTACTGGTAATATCTATGATGGCTGTTAGCTTGTCTATGTACACTTATTGTTTACTGTAAGTATTTTGTTGTAGAAGTTCATTGTCATTATGATTTCGTTTTAACTTAAAGATGCTCCACCGCCGACAGAGCATAAATGATCCTGACATGGTCCCGACAAAGTGTTGTTATTTTTCGGGTCGATCCAAAATCCAAGATGGCCACCACAGCCGCCATCTTGAAAACACATTTTGAACTTCTTCTTAAGTTTTACCAGTGCGATTTGGGCTGAAACTTGCATGAAATAAATTCCTGACTATGGTCGCCGAACAAAGTTTGTTGTTATTTTTTCGGTCGATCCGATAAAATCCAAGTGGCGCACGCACAGCCGCCATCTTGAAAACACATTTTGAACTTTCTTCGTCAAGTTCTAACCGGTGCGATTTGGCTGAAACTTGCATGAAATGATCCTCACATGGTCCCGACAAAGTGTTGTTAATTTTTCGGGTCGATCCAAAAACCAAGATGGCCGTCACAGACTGCCATCTTGAAAACACATTTTTGAACTTCTTCTCAAGTTCTACCGCGTGGGGAATTTGGCTGTAACTTGGCATGAAATGATGCCTGACATGGTCGACCAACAAAGTAATTGTTTACATCTTTTGGTTGACACCAAATCGAAGATGGCTACCATGACACTATATCTAAATTAATTTCCTATATGTTAAAGGCCCTTGGGCTTCTTGTTTGAAATAAAATTTGTTGAAAGAAATTGAAAATGATGCCTGACATGGTCCTGACAAGTGAGCACCAAATATAATTAATTTTACTATTGCTAGGTAGTCAGATGACCGTTAAGGCCCTTTGGGGCCTCTTGGTTTTCAATTTTGCCTTTGGTGCATGCGCAAACAGTACTTTCATTCCATATAGGATTAGTGGGGTCAGAAGTTTTTTTCGGGGATGCTTTTAATTAATTTTTTATATTTTTTAACTTGACGTAGAATTAGAAGGCTCATTTTCAATGGTATTAATGGTGTAAAGTAAGAAATTTTTGTAACTGAAGAAAAATATCTAAATCGTTTGCACCTGTTTTTTGATAGTGAATAAAATACCATTTTTGTCGGTCGGTGGAGCATCTTTAAAAAAAGTGATTATTAAAGTAGCTCATACTTTTTGGGAAAACCCATGTCATTTTTAGCTCACGCTGGTCGCGAAGACCAAGGTGAGCTTAAATGGGATACCGCAGCGTCCGTCAACAATCGACTTCTTCTCCATAAACGCGCTGGTCGGATTCAACAAAAATTTGACTGGTAGTATTCTTATGGGCTACTGCACTGAAATTGTAACAAATGATGGGGCTGATCCCCCGGGGCCTGAGGGGCAGGGCCAAAAGGGGTCAATTTGGCTTATTTCCATATAAACGACTTCTTTCTCTGAAACCAAAGCATGGGGAAGCACCCATAATGCAATGGTAGCATCCTTATAGGGTGGGGATTCAAAATTGTAACAAATGAATGGGGCTGACTCCCCAGGGGCCTGAGGGGCGGGGTCAAAAGGGGTCAATTTGGCTATTTCCCATATAACGACTTCTTTCTCTGAAACAAAGGCATGGGATAGCCACCCATAATGCAAATGGCAGCATCCCTTATAAGTGGTGGGGATACAAAAATTGTACAAATTGATGGGGCTGACCTCGGCGGGGGCCTGAGGGGTGGGGTCAAAAAGGGGCCAGTTTGGGCTATTTCCATATAAAACGACTTCTCTGAAACTAAGCATTCGTATAGCACCCATAATGCCAATGGTAGCATCCTTATAGGGTGGGGATTTCAAATTGGTGCAAAGATAGGGCTGACCCCCTGGGGGCTTGAGGGGCGGGGTCAAAAAGGGGCCAATTTGGCTATTTCCATTAAACAACTTCTTCTCTGCAACTAAAGTGTGGTATGGGCACCAATAATGCAATGGTAAGCATCTAATAGGGTGGGGATTCCAAATTGTGCAAATGGATGGGGCTGACCCCCGGGGGCTGAGGGGCGGGGTCAAATGGGTCATTTGGCTATTTTCCAATATAAACGACTTCTTCTCTGAAACCAAGCATGGGATAGCACCCATAATTGCGATGGTAGCATCCTTATAGGGTGGGGATTTAAAAATTGTAACAAATGATGGGCTGACTCGCCCCGGGGGCCTGAGGGGCAAGGGTCAAATGGGGCAATTTGGCTAATTCCATATATAAACGACTTCTTTCTCTGAAACCAAGCATGGGATTGCACCCATAATTGCAGGATTGGTTAGTAATCGTTATAGGGTGGGGATTCAAAAATTGTACAAATGATGGCGCTGACCTCCTGGGGGCCTGAGGGCAGGGTCCAAAAAGGGGCCATTTGGCTAATTCGCATATAAAAACGACTTTCTTCTTCTGAACTAAGCATAGTATAGCACCCATAATGCATATGGTAGCATCCTTAATGGGTGGGGATTTTAGAATTGTAGCAAATGATGGGCCTGACCCCCCGGGGGCCTGAGGGGCGAGGGTCAAATGGGGTCAATTGGTATTTCCATAAAAATCGATTTTTCTTCTCTGAACCAAAGGCATGGAATAGCACCCATAATGCAATTTGTAGTATGCGTTATAGGGTGGGGATTCAAAATTGTTACAAAATGAATGGGGCTGCCACCGGGGGCCTGAGGGGCGGGTCTAAAGGGGGCTCATTTTGGCCTAATTTCCATATAAACGACTTCTTTCTATGAACCCCTAATGCATAGTATACACCCATAATGCAATTGTAAGCATTCCTATATAGGTGGGATTCCCAATTGTGGCAAATGAATTAGGGCTGACCCCCCGGGGGCTTGAGGGCGGGGTCCAAAAGGGGTCTAAATATGGCTTTTTCCAATATAAATGCTTCTTTCTCTGCAAACTAAGCGTGGTATGCCCAATAATGCAATGGTAGCATCCTTATAGGGTGGGGATTCCAAAATTGTGCAAATTAATGGGGCTGACCCCCCGGGGGCTCTGAGGGGGTGGGGTCAAAAGGGGCCATTTGGGCTATGTTCCATATAACGAACTTCTTCTCGTTGAAAACCTAAGCATAGTATAGCATCCATAATGCAATGGTAGCATCCTGTATAGGTGGGAATTCAAAAATTTACAAATTGATTGGGGCTGACTCCCCCAGGGGCCGTGAGGGGTTGGGGTCAAAGGTGGGGTCAATTTGGCTTATCTTACCATATTAATCAACTCTCTTCTCCGTGAATCAACCAAGCATCGGGGATATGACCCATAATGCAATGGTAGCATCCTTATAGGGTGGGGATTACAAATTGTAGCAATTGATGGGGCTGACCTCACGGGGGCGCTGAGGGTGGGGCTCATAAAATAGGGGCTACAATTTAGTTTGGCTATTTCGCATATAAACGACTTTTCTAAGAACTAAGATTGTATAGCCGCATAATGCAATGGAGCATGCCATTATAGGGTGGGGATTCCAAATTGGTGCAAATGATAGGGCTGACTCCCCCGGGGCTTGAGGGTGCGGGGTCACAAAAGGGCCAATTTTGGCTATTTTCCATAATAGAACAACTTCTCTCTGTCAACTAAGTGGTGGTATGGCAACCATAATGCATGGTAGATTTCTATAGGGTGGGGATTCCAAATTGTGCGGAAATGATGGGGGCTGACCCGGGGGCTGAGGGGCGGGGTTCCAAATTGGGTTCAATTTGGCTTTTCCATATTAAACGACTTCTTCTCATGAAACCAAGCAATGGGATACAGCACCCAATATGCAATGGTAGTTATCGTTATAGGGTGGGGAATATAAAATTGTACAAATTGATGGGGCTGACCCCGCCGGGGGCGCTGAGGGGCAAGGGTCAAAATGGGGCCAATTTGGACTAATTCCATATAAACGACTTATTCTCGAAACAAAGCATGGGAATAGCCACCGCATAAATGCAATGGTAGTATCGTTATAGGGTGGGGATTCAAAATTGTACACAAATGATGGGGCTGAACTCCTGGGGGCCTGAGGGGCAGGGTCAAAAGGGGCCAATTTGGGCTAATTCATATAAACGACTTCTTCTTCTGAACTAACGCATAGTGTAGCACCTCAATAATGGCAATGGTAGCATCCTTATAGGGTGGGGATTTAAAATTGTACAAATGATGGGGCTGACCCCGCCGGGGGCCTGAGGGGCAGGGTCAAAATTTGGGGGGGGTCCCCAAAATTTTGGGGGGGGGCTTTAAATTTCCATAAAAACGACTTCTTCTCTGAAACCAAGCAATGGAATAGCACCTATAATTGCAATGGTAGTATCGTTATAAGGGTGGGGGATTCAAAATTGTACAAATGATGGGGCTGACCACCGCGGGGCTGAGGGTGCGGGGTCAAAAGGGGCCAATTTTGGCTATTTCCTATAAAACCGTGCGGCA
>SAYR01031483.1:614846-628032 GCA_004382745.1 Argopecten irradians irradians
ATACCGGCTTAGCCGAACACTCATTCTAGTACAAAAAATACATATTATAGCCTTAATTATATGAAAACTGAGAAATCAATGAAAAAAATCCCAAAATTAGCACTTTTGCTGTAAATTTCCATGGATACCGGGTAATTAGCAGAGCAAAATTAATTAGAATTCATATCAAATGGACTGAGAGACACCCGGTTAGCTGTTTTCAGCTTGCTGTTCAAGTGAAAAATGATTATTCAATTAACAGTCAAGCATATCATACCATACCTAGGTAGCAAATTACAGAATGGCAAACTGAGCCAATTACCTCCCTTTAGTTGTAACAAATGAAAAATATATGTATTTACACAGTTTCAAACTGTTTTATTGTGTTTTCTAAGATAAATAAATGAAAATTAAGCAAAATCAATTATAATCAAGGTCATTTTTCAAAAATTGAGAATTTCAGGCCCTTATAAGGTAGCAGTGTACAGTAGATTTGAAAAATTCAGCAAAATAATGTGCAGGCTTTAATCATGTGCACACAGTTTTTTAACCTTAAACAACACCTATATAAAAGTATATATATTTTTAATCTACACAACATTTGCAATTGTCATGCAGAGTTCATTTTTGGAGAGGTCTGCATTTTGTTGTTTTGTGAGCCTGTAAAAAACCAAGTTGTTAAAATGAACGGCCTTGACCAGAATACATGTACCTTTAGGTGAAAAGCCCGTCATATTGTCCAGGTGACAATTTCTATTTATTTTCATCTGTATTATATTTCCAATATATATTTCTTTCTTTTAAACACTTTTACCAAGATTTTTTCCAATCGCATAACACCGACATGTCTCCTTATGGGTTAATGTGTCACAAGTACTGAAAGAGTTAATTAGACCTTACATGTAAGGGTGAACTGTATAAGGATATTACACTAATCTTTGTTGATTCCCTACCCTAGAGTTAATTAGACCTACATGTAAGAAGTTTTACCAAGAAGAAAAGTACAGCAAAACCTCATTTGCTTTGCACTTTAATGGACAGAAAATATTCACAAAAATACATTGAATTACTTCATGCCTGTGCAACATATAATCTATATGTTTAATCGGCAGAAGATTAGGGAGTAGACATCAATTAATTTGGCCAGACAGACCATAATGTCAGTTGGAGAGGCTGTATAAGGTAGGTGTAGATTGGACCGTGATGGGTATATACAGACAGGAATGGTATTGGTTCACAGTAGAGAATTCTTAAAGTGCACAAATGTTAGGATTAGGGAGATTGTTTACACACATGTCAATAATAGTCTAAGTAATCATCAGGTTTGAGTTCCAGCCTTATCAGTCTCAAAGTACTACTTATAATAAAGGTCGTCAACTAAATGTGTACAGGTAACATTAACTATACTGTACCATGAAAGGTGTGTACAGGTAAATGTCACCTTTATACACGTCTGCGTACAGGTGTGGAACAGGTAATGTATATAATGTCACCTTAAACACGTCTGGACACAGGTGCGTACAGGTAATGTCACCTTTATACACGTCTGGGTACAGGTGTGTACAGGTAATGTCACCTTTATACACGTCTGGGTACAGGTGTTACAGTAATGTCACCTTTTATACATGCCTGAGTACAGGTGTGTACAGGTATGTCACCTTTATACATGCCTGAGTTACAGGTGTTTACAGGTAATGTTCACCTTATACATGCCTGAGTACAGGTGTGTACAGGTAATGTCACCTTTATACATGCCTGAGTACAGGTGTGTACAGGTAATGTCACCTTTATACACGTCTGGGTACAGGTGTGTACAGGTAATGTCACCTTTATACACGTCTAGGTACAGGTGTGTACAGGTAATGTCACCTTTATACACGTCTGGGTACAGATGTGTTACAGGTAATGTCACCATTTATACACATCTGGGTACGGGTGTGTACAGGTAATGTCACCTCTTATACAGTCTGGGTACAGGTGTGTACAGGTAATGTCACCTTTATACACGTCTAGGTACAGGTGTGTACAGGTAATGTCACCTTTATACACGTCCTGGGTACAGATGTGTACAGGTAATGTCACCTTTATAACATCTGGTACGGTGTGTACAGGTAATGTCACCTTTATACACGTTTCTGGGTACAGGTGCGTACAGGTAATGTCACCTTTATACATCCTGAGTACAGGTGGTACAGGTAATGTCACCTTTATACACGTCCTGGGTACAGGTGTGTACAGATAATGTCACCTTTATACACGTCTGGGTACAGGTGTGTACAAGGTAATGTCACTTTATACACGTCTAGTTACAGGTGTTACAGGTAATGTCACCTTTATACACGTCTGGATACAGATGTGCTACATGGTAATGTCACCTTTATACACATCTGGTACGGGTGTGTACAGTAATGTCACCTTTATACACGTCTTGGGTACAGTGTGTACGATAATGTCACCTTTATACATTCGTCTGGGGTACAGGTGTGTACAGATTAATGTCACCTTATACATGTCTGGGTAACAGGTGTGTACAGATAATGTCACCTTTATACACGTCTGGGTACAGGTGTGTACAGGTAATGTCACTTTAACATGTCTTGGGTACATGTGTGTACAGATAATGTCACCTTTATACACGTCTGGTACAGGTGTTACAGGTAAGTCACCTTATTACACGTCTGGTCAGATGTGTAACAGTAATGTCACCTTTATACACATCTGGGTTAACGGTGTGTACAGGTAATGTCACCTTTATACACGTCTGGGTACAGTGTGTACAGATAATGCACCTTTATACATGTCTGGGTTACAAGGTGTGTACAGGTAATGTCACCTTCTATACATGCTGGGTACAGGTGTGTTACAGATAATGTCACCTTTATACACGTCTGGGTACAGGTGTGTACAGGTAATGTCCACCTTTATACATGTCGGGTACAGGTGTGTACAAGATAATGTCACCTTTATACACGTCTGGGTACAGGTTGTGTACAGGTAATGTCACCTTTATACACGTCTGGGTACAGGTGTGTACAGATAATGTCACCTTTATACACATCTTGGGTACTGGTGTGTACAGGTAATGTTCACCTTTATACTGATCTATCTGGTACGAAACGGCCCGTGCCTACAGTACATGTCACCTTTATACACATCTGTGGTACAGGTGCCCTACAGGTAATGTCACCTTTCTATACCATGTCTGGGTACGGGTGTTGTACAGGTAATCTCACCTTTTATACATGGCTGGGTACAGGGTGTACAGATAATGTCACCTTTATACATGTCTGGAGTACAGGGGTGATACCAGGTAATGTCACCTTTATACATGTCTGGTACAGATGTGTACAGGTAAATGTCCCATACACCTGGTACAGGCCTACAGGTATATCACCTAAAGTCTGTGACAGGTGCTTAACGGATAATGTCACCTATATACATGTCTGGGTACGCTGGTGGTATCGTCTTACAGTCGGTACGGTGTCATACGTATGTCCACCTTTTATACATGCTTCTGGGTACAGATGTGTACAGGATAATGTCACCTTTATACAAACATCTGGGTACAGGTATGTACATGTAATGTCACCCTTATAATGTCATGGTACAGATGGTACAAGGTAATGGTCAACCCTTTATATACATGTTGGGTACAGGTGTGTACAAGGTAATGTCCACCTTTTTACATGTCTGGGTACAGTGTGTACAGGTAATGTCACCTTTATTACATGTTGCGGTACAGGTGTGTAACAGGTAATGTCACCTTTATACATGCTCGGTATGGGTGTGTACAGGTAATGTCACCTATTTATACATGTACTGGGTACAGATTGTTACAGGTAATGTCACTATTCTATACATGTCTGGGTAACGGTGTGTGTACAGGTAATGTCCCTTTTATACATGTCTGGTATACAGATGTGTACTGGGTAATGTCACCCTTTATACACGTCGGGTACAGGTGCCTACAGTAATGTCACCTTTATACATGTCTGGGTACAGGTGCGTGTAACAGGTAATCGTCACTTTATTACAGTCTGGGTACGGGTGTGTACAGGTAATGTCCACCTTTATACACATCTGCTGGTACAGATGTGTACAGGTAATGTTCACCTTTATCACACATCCTGGGGTACAGGTGGCCTTACAGGTAAGGTTCACCTTTATACACATTTTCTGGGTACGGGTGTGTACAGGTAATTGTCACCTTTATACACATCTGGTACAGGTGGCCTACAGGTAATGTCACTTTATAACATCTGGGACAGTGCCTACAGTAATAAGTCACCTTTATCAACTCTGGGTACAGCGTGCCACACGGTAATGTCACCTTTATACTGTTCTGGGTACACGATGTGTACAGGTAATGTCACCTTTATACACGTCTGGGTACGGTGTGTACAGTGGTAATGTTCACCTTTATAACATGTCTGGGTACGGGTGTGCTACAGGTAATGTCACCCTTTATACAATCTGGTACAGGTGCCCCTCATACAAGTAATGTCACCTTTATACACACCTTCTCGTAGAGAACACGGTACAGGGTTGGCCTAACAGGTAATTTCACCTTTATCATTGTCTGGGTACAGGTGGTACAGTGGTAATGTCACCTTTTATACACATCTGGGTACAGGTTGTACAGGTAATGTCACCTTTATACACGTCTGGGTACGGGTCTGTTCAGTAATGTCACCTTTATAACTGTCTGGGTACAGGTGACTGTACAGGTAATGTACCTTTATACACATCTGGAGGTACAGGTGCCTACAGGTTAATGTCACCTTTATACACATCTGGGTTACAGGTGCCCTACAGGTAATGTCACCTTATACATGTCTGGGTACGGGTGTTACAGATAATGTCACCTTTATACACATTCTGGTACAGGTGTGTAAGGTAATTTGTCCCTTTATACACATCTTGGGTTACAGGTGCCTACAAGGTAATGTCACCCATTATACATGTCTGGGTACGGGTGTGTACAGGTAATGTACCTTTATACACATCTGGGTAACGGTGTGGGCTGTACAGGTAATGTTTTTCACCTTTATACACGTCTCGGGTACAGGTGTGTACAGATTTAATGTCACCTTTATACAACATCTGGGTAACGGGTGTGTACAGGTATTGTCACCTTCTATACATGTCTGGGTACAGATGGTGTACAGAATGTCACCTTTATTACACATTGGGTACGCGGTTGTACAGTAATGTTTCACCTTTATACACGTCTGGGTCAGGTGTTGTAAACAGGTTAATGTCACCTTGTATTACAATCTGGGTACGGGTGTGCTACAGTAATGTCACCTTTATTACCACGTCTGGGTACAGGTGTGTACAGATAATTCACCTTTATACATGTCTGGGTACAGGTGTGTTACAGATAATTCACCTTTTATACATGTCTGGGTACAGGTGTGTACAATAATGTCACTTTATACACGTCTGGGTACAGATGTGTACAGTAATTCACCTTATACATGTCTGGGTTACAGTGTGATCAGATAATTGTCACCTTATATACCACATCTGTATTCGGGTTGTGTGACAAGGTATAGGTCACCTTTTACACGTCTGGGACAGGTTGTGTACAGGTAATGTCACCTTATATAATATCTGAGTACGCGTTGTAAGATATAATTCATCCTTATACACATCTGGTACGGTTGCATGGTACAGGTAATGTCACCCTTTATACATGTGGCTGGTACAGGTGTGTACAGATAATATCACCCTTATTACACGTCTAGTACAGGACTTGTACAGTATGTCACCTTTATAAACGTCTGGGTACAGGATGTGTACGATAATGTCAACTTTATACACATTCTGCGGTACAGGTGCTAGGAATCCTATACATGCATTGACTTATATGTCACCTTTATACATGTCTGGGCAGGTATTATATATTGGTACAGGGAATTCACCGTTTATACACGTCTTGGGAAAATACAGTGTGATGTACAGTAATGTCACCTTTATACACTTTTTTCTGGGTTACGGGTGTGTACAGATAATGTCACCCTTATACATGTCTGGGTACAGGTCTGTGTACAGATAATGTTCACCTTTAACCTGTCTGGGTACAGGTGTGTAACAATAAATGTCACCTTTTATACAGTCTGGTCGTGTTGATAGATCACTGTACAGGTGTGTACAGATAATACTTTCCGTCTGTACGGTACAGTTTACTTACTTGGACAGGTACAGATATTAGTGATAGTGAGTCGTTGAGTGTGTACAGGTAATGCACTTATCACGTCGGTACGTGTACAGATATTCCACATAACGTCTGTGGTTACTATGTCAGAATGTATTATACACGTCGGAGGCTAAGTCTATGTCACCTTTATACATGCCTGGGACATGTGACGGTATATACATTGTGTAAGTGGACGAATGTATGATCACACGTACGGTAGGTATGTCACTACAATCGGTTACTGTGTACAGGATTAGGAGCACCTTTATACAGGTGGCCTTATATACATGGTTCAATTGAGCCCAATTCCGTGGTTATATCGATACAATTATGTATCGCATATTAAGTTATCTAATGATCTTAAATGATTGTGATCTTCGAATAATATCACAAATGCGAAGTTCGTCGAGTTCGTCCCTCTGATAAACCAGGAATGCCCAATGCTCACTGCGTCATTCACGAAAGAACAACTAACATAGGCGTCACTGAATGTTACTGATGTTCAGACAGCCGTAGTGGGCCTGCACTAACATGCCTAGCATTATCGAGCCTTCAGGCTTTATAATGTAACACAAATGGATCGACAGCTTATACAATATATAAAATGTAAAACACCTTCATTAATCAAATCTGTACAGGTGCTATGGTATCAGCTCCTTAACCTTATAGCTCACTAAGAAACTATGATATATAACATCTAGCATCCAATATGCGGATTATGCAGAGAAGACTGGCGTAGGTGATGGTCAATGTTGACTCTACAATGCCCTCTGTCATGTGACGGTGTACAGTTATGTCCTTTATAAAAGTGCGTGACCATCTCGCAATTTATATATCTGAGTTTGTCGGCTCAAATGCTCCTAGTAAAACCCAGCTAATCAATGTCTCAACTCGTGGAATTATATTGACCATGAATGCCATATTAATTCCTATATCTATAAAGAGGAGATTGATGAACCATAATCATAACTAAGATACTCCAACATGCCCATGGATTAGATTACCTCTAAGTGCGCTGCGTAGATTTCACAGATCCACTTACCACCCCTTTTATATTTAATACAAGATAATACATGACCATTATTAATAGGACTGCAGTCGTTCTCTACTTATGTCTGTAAATAAGTCTAGGAAGCAAACGCATTGGGAGTCTTGATTCAGAGGTAATTTTCTTTGATGTCATAACATTGTACCTATGTTATTGTGTGGCGACCTGGCGTGCTCACACTGACACCCTCCTTATGAGCTGTGCGATATCGAGCCCCTGTCAGCGTTATATATTAATGAGTTAACCCGACAGTGATCACACCATTTGGACTCACGGTAACAAATTATTTAACAATCATAAAACACACTGGTATTGCATAAGTTCTCTAATTTTCTTTAATGTACCTAGTCCTAGCTCACTTACATCCATCCCATATGCTAACAATTTAAAATCCTGACTTTGAAATATCGCTATGTTATCTATTCCCACTTCTATATATGAGGCTAATGAAAGGAAATGCATACCAAAGAATCTGCGTTTAAAACTTGTGAGAGATAATTACTAGTATTCTTCAATATCCCCAAATATAATATCTAGAGCTTGTTTTTATGCTGAGTATATATGTTCAAACAGAGTGATTTCGACTATCGGCTAATAGAGGAGCCATGTGACTCTCACGATAAGTCATAGTGGTTCTCTAGTCTCTTGGAGTGGTCCCTATCGGGAATAGAGTGATGAGAGATCTCCTTATTCTATAACCGATTCATCTGGATAGAATCATTGCCATGTTGACACCAGGTTTTATAATCATGGATGCCACTCTACCCAACGCCCTCATTGACCAAAACGACCTCGGTGATTCCTGCACGAAGGTAATCAGACCTATACTTACATGACGTTAATAACTGAGAAATATGTCTGAGATTTATATGCGTTAACATCGCGGTTAGGACATTTTCTACATTAGGTGTTGGACTCCCAGTCTATTCAATAATTAATGTGATGCGTAGAATATCGTCAATCTACTACTCCAGTTGTCTTAAAAATTAGTACTAGTACCCACGAATGTTTTCATGCCTAGAGGATCACTGATGATAATTATCTACCCATTCCAACTTCTAGCTGCTACTTAATGTTCACTAGCTAGATTAATATTCGTTTACACATCATCATATGTTTGTGACATTGTGTAGCGGTCCATGATGGACCTACAGATTTAAACACTAGCAATTGGTGCCCCATTATTTGATTGAATGGCCATTCTGAAACAATCAATATGTGGAAATATATGGGAATGGCTGTCAAATTGTACTTTAATTTGCTCATAAATAATTTGATTGTGATACTCGAAAGTTTAATGTTTGGTAAACCATTGTGTGATGAGTAATATATCGTACAAAGATATCTTAATACAGACAAAAAGTGTGTTTTATTCAATATATGTTTATTCAACTCGGATAAAAAAGAGCATACTAGTGCCGAATCTACAAGCGAGTATACTTAATCGAATGATCTGATCCCAGTCTATACACAATATCATAAAATGTTTTCATTGAAGAATCTGATTTTGATAACCTCTGGTGGACATACGAGCTTCTAAACCTGATGTTGCTTTGTGGGATAATTATCAACAAACAAACTATCTACAATTAGACTTCATTTTAAAGCCTTCTCAGATCCTTAGCAAGTCAAAATCATTTAAACTTAAAAGGTGAATATAGCTTCAAACCTTTCCAAACATCTATACATACTGAAAATAAGGAGAATATACAAAATCAAATAAACTATCTGAGCTAACAATTTAGTGAGGACACTTAATGAAGTGGTTCGAAGATTTTGGTTTTTTGACCCAAAATCAATAATATAGATATTTGTCATTTTGGTGGAAATGCTCAATTCAAAATGTAAGCAGAGTGCACTGCTAAGCTAAAGTGTTTAATTAAGCGATGGCAGTAAACTATCCCTATAGCACCACGGTTGGTCTTAACAACTTTAGGAAATATTGACAGGAAATCTTTATGAAAATTGACATCCTTATAACAATCGCATTAGACGCTAGCTTTAAAATCACTTCTCATAAAATCATGACTTACAACATTAATATGAAGAGATGGCAACTAGATAATGTAAACATGATTCATGGAGAGATTTTATGAAACAAGAAGTCTACTATGAGCCCTTGCGTTACTAATGCGCTTGCAGATTATCCAGCTCGCGAACAGCTAACATCGACCTTGATTTGTAGTATCGATAGTCACATAAATAAGATTGACCTCAAGATTTAAATAAGAGCTACGTTGTCATGATATTAGCGTGTCAAAGTATATATGTATTTACAAGCTCCCATGTGGTTTAACCCCAATATTTGAAGAGCTTAATTGTTTCCCTTTAATCATCATTTAGCCAGACAAATCAGCCGCTAGTAACATTGTACATTATAAAATCTGAACCCGACAATTGTCGTAACCTTCTGTTAATTAGGGGAGCCTTCTAGACAGAGAAAACTATCCTAATAACTATTCGTTCTGTATGATTCTTAAATAATTACTCTAAATGGTAAACAGAAAACATTTGTATCGAAAATGGGCAAAGTTCCCATTAGCAAAGGTCTAAATATTAGGGCCACACTAGGCTAGCCTAACATCGTTACAGGAAAGTTTACGTGTAGACCCGCAGATTGAACGGTTTGTGGACGTGTTTATAGTCCCGCGAATAGAGAAGAAACTCTCTCAAAATAATCATCAGTATTTTTGAATAAAGTTCCATGAGGGTAACCTCAGAAATATCAGTAAGTAAATGAAAGTTCGCTCATTCTAGCCCACAACTAAGTGCCCAATGAGTAAAGTACCTATTTGACGTTCTAGCACCCAAGTTTACACATGTACAGAGTTTCGCGTGAAGTTGACGGTTTCCATCGAGTTAGCCAGCGAAAATAGACAAGGAAATTTCACATTTACTTAATGATGATTCTAGTCTTTATATAAATTTTGATCAATAATGATTTTGCCATTTGTACTGATATTTAAAACTGAAGCCATATCTGTTTAAGTTATCCTATCTGAGAGAATGGAATGGTTCCATAGCAATAAAGGCACAGACTTAGGCCGACTAGCCTTACTACATGCGAGTCGGTGTAACGCCCTAAGTTATCTGAAGCTAGCTAATGTTTTGAGGGATGTATACTGAACATTTCTATCTAGTTATGACACATGTCTACCGGATGCATTAGTACGAAACGTCCATATCAATCCCAATTCCACAAAACCAATAGTATAACAAAAAGTAAAGCAACACGAGTGTATCTGGTTTCAGTTTCCATCCGGCACTCACTCTCACAAAGTATCGGGTCGAATGAAAGTTCCCATTTGCAAAGGCAATGACGAGAGAACTAGCTCTAACGTGCCATGTTTTTTTAGTTTCACAGAAGTTTCGTCGCCAAGTTATGGTTTTATTTCATGCCGATGAGTTCTAGCCGAAACGACACTCGGACACACGGACGCCACGCGACACGGCGACAGAGCCCCAACTCAATAATCCCCCGCAAACGCGTTTCAGCGGGGGATAAAAAAATAAGCGGCCTGAGAAATTTGCAACACGTGTAGAAGAAAATTTGAACAATTTTCCGTGGAAAACATAACACCAGTCTTCAGTGGGACCAAAGACAAATATAATTGATTTTTACGATCAATCGAATGGTTATAATATTAAATAACCGATGAAGATCATAAAATTTTGATCTGATTCCTAACACCAATTGTTAACAATTTAACACAGTGAAACACAACACTTCTATTGAAGCTATATAGCTTATGTTTAGTTAACTTTTTAGAAATTTAAAGACCCCCCGCCCCCTGCAGGTCTAAGGACTCGGTCTATATGTTTATTCATGTGGGTATGGTTGCATTTTGCCAAGTGATTAAAGATGTACACATTACCACAACCCTTCCACCTCTTTGATCACGAGTTTTGAAGTCCCATGTTGGGCATTTTGCCAGGTACCGAGTGTGGTTGGTGATTTTTCTCAGAGTACTCCTCCAACTCTTAAACCTGACAAGACCTTAAATTACCTTGGTCTGTTAAATAGAATATGTTATTACAATTAAACCAATCAAAGGGTCAGTGGTCAAATGTGGTTGCCGACAAATTACCACTAGCCATCCAACTCTCGTATGTGATTTCATATGTTCCATTTGGTGGCAATTGTTAGTGTTAAACTGTAGGTCAGTGGCTTCTTTCTTCATGTTGTCTGGCTTCCTTCCATCATCCTACTGAATATGGACCAAGTGGAGCTGCCAACATTTGTACACTGTTTTGTGAATCAACAAGATTGCCTGAGTCACCATGTATAATTCCACACCACAGTGCTGGCTAGGTGACTGTCACTGTTTTACACATACTCCATTTTAGATTAGGCCCATAGTAGTAGTAGTGTACCATTCATGGTTACAATTATTCTTCCCATACTTCAAAGAGATATCCCGTGGTTTGCTAGGGAAAAGATAACTCTATCTTACACAGGGGGGGGTGTAAGACAGCTCACACGCCCTAGTCAATAACGTGATGTCATCAATACATGCGGCGGCATTGTAGAATGACGTCATCAATATTGACATAACGAACTTTCCTGCGATAATGGCACGCATTGAAAAAGCCGAAAAACAACTGGAAATTTCATCTCTTTTTTCTTTACTAAATATGGGAGAAAAAGAATAAAACATGCGGTCTGTCAAGTGGACAGGGATATCTCAACCCTCGTGAAAGATTTTGGCTGTCAACCCTCGGCAAGCCTCGGCAAAAAATCTTTCAGTCAGTTCACTATACCTGTCCACTTGACAGACCCATGTAAGATTCTGTTACTCTATTACACCCTGACATAGCTACAGCCAAAAACAGCACAATCAAAATCTACTCAAGGTCACCTTTGAAAAAAAAACCAGTTTTTACCCTAGATATGAGATCAAAGGTATATAGAATCAATTTTCTAACTTCACCAAAACGTTTATGATGAAATCTCTGTTATTAATTGTATACTAGTATGTACTAGCAAAAGTGATTGGCCATCAGCCTACCTCCACAAAGCTAAGGTATCAGCCGTACCAACAGGAAGACATCACTTCAAACTTGGGAAAATGCAGCAAGCATACAGGTACAAACATGAGATAATTATATTATGTTATTAACAAAGGTGTTCCAAATGGGTTATGATATTTGTGGTTGTCTAGTGCCTGTCATAGTTTTGTACTGAGTCATTATTACCTGCCTAACAATGACTTCAAACATACCGAAGTAACAGTAAGTGAGACATCACCAGCACCCCTATTTAACATATTGTAAATAAGAATGCTAGCCATATTTATGTCTAAAGAGTCCTGATTGAATATCTCTACCAATATGTCCCTTCTGATGTTGCTGTCAGCACCAAATTGTATATGAAGCCTTTTAAAACCATTAAATACAAGCTTTAAGTGGTAAATGTCCATAAATAGGATTCTTGTTCTGTTTATTGAATTAAGCCATGCTTCCTACTACCCTATATTGACAAAACAATCATTTGTAAATCAAGTAACTACAGTCATCATAAATACTCTGTAATATGTACACTATTTCATACTCTGACATGTTCAATGTTTACATGAATCCAGTCATTTGAGCACTCCAGACCAAAAAAAACCGTTCTGACAAAGTTCCAATGAAGTTCATCACCTATTACATATACTGTATGTTTGTTGGTATTCCATTGGTGTTTAAGTTTGAGAGAGTTCAGGGAAATATTTAGTTAAGCATTGATGTTACTAGTTAGGGGTTTAAAAGAAATTTTGTTTGCAAACTGCAAAAAAAATAGTTACATCAATGCTTATTACAATTTTTCAGACTATTTGATAACATTAAATACGTTTAAGCATACCATTCTATTGATTTTCCAATGGATTATTTTTTCTTAAATCAATACTCAACGTTGACGTCTCTATTGTGACGTCATGATTACGTCGGATTTTCGCGCCATTCTCAGATTTTTT
>SAYR01031483.1:628053-653570 GCA_004382745.1 Argopecten irradians irradians
TTTTTTCTTCATAGTATATGAAGGAAAAGAATCGGCCAATCAGAAAGTTGGATTTAGTATGAAAAAAAATAAAAATTAACTATTAGCAGCACAATCACACAAATAACAAGAGGTCCATGGGCCTTATAACGGTCATCATGGCACAAAACAACAGTCACAGTATAAAGTAGAGGTTAACATCAGCAATACAAGGAACACCTTAATTTAATAGGTATGTTTCTGGAATAGGTAAAGGTCATCTGTTGAACAAACTTGGTAGCCCTTCATCCTAGTATGCTATAGGCCAAATACCAAGTCTCGTAGGCCTCTTAGCTATTCACAAGAAGTTGTTTAAAGGTTTTAGCTAGCTTGACTCCTGTGAAGTTGAATGGTTGTCAAGGTCATTTATTTGAATAATTTGTTTCTACAGATGTTCCATGACATATATGGTTGTAACCCATTCAAGGATTAAGAATGAGTCAGATTTTAAAGCCAAATTTCAGAAAGGTCCCAGTTTGGACCCGTGCCGTTCAATCCCCATGGGTCTTACCTCGGTCCTTTGTAAAATATGATTGTCCTCATGCACTTATGACAAATATGGTTGTGATCCACTCATGGGTTAATGAGGATTAGGATTTTAAAGCAAACTTTTATCAAAATTTTCCCTTCTGAGCCCCATCCCTTTGTCACTTAGAGTCAAATCTGTCTCATTAATATAAGATATGATTGTCTTCACCAATTGATGTTTCACTTGTCTTCACCAATTGATGTTTCACACCAATTATGGTTGTTATTCACTCAAGGGTTTAGGAGAAGTAGCATTTAAAAGCCAAATTTTATCAAATTGCCCCTTCTGAGCTCCACCCCTCTGTCCCCAGGGGTCAGACCCAGCTCGTTTATATCAAATATGATTGTCCTTCCCCAATGATGTATTACACCGAAAATGTATGTAATCCACTCAAGGGTTAAGGAGGAGTAGGATTTTAAAGCCAAATTTTATCAAAGTTCCCCCTTCTGAGCCCGCCCATCTGTCCCCAGAGGTCTGAGACCTAACTCGTTTATAAAAAAAATGATGGGCCTTCCCCAATGATGTTTCACACCAAATATGGATGTAATCCACTCAAGGGTTAAGGAGGAGTAGGCTTTTGCATAAATAAACGCACGACGCACAGCGCACAACGACGTATGAAATGACCTAAAAATACACTGGCTACATGTACACAGCATGTTTAACTTGCCCATAAAACCCCATCGACTTTAAGTTTCTCCAGTACAACATGGCAAGTAGAATGAACAATTAAATAACGCCAATAGCATTGTGTGATCACATGCTATTTATCTGTATTGACATTCAACATCATATTTAAGATCCACTTTATGCCTATTGATTTTCATTTGAGAGTCACTACATCTTAATCCTCCGGAGACTATCAAGTCTTATCACACTCATATAGTTACCACTGCATACTCCTCATCTGTGGCAAACTACGCCAATAAGTCAGTCTGTACCCAAACACCAAGAAAAACACTAGATAAGTTTATAGTCAAATTATTGTCAAAATTAATAATTTACAAATTCATTTTAGATGTTACAAGCTATTTGACACATTAAGGATATTGACTTAAAATTTTCATATATGTCTTGAACACACTCCAACATCACTTGCTTGTGAATTTATTTCTGTATTCATCTACATATACACCAAACTATTTACGGTAACCTTTCATATACTACAGTAAAACTGTTAAAGGCATCAAAAGGTCACCATTCACCTACTCCTGTTAAAGGCATCAAAAGGTCACCATTCACCTACTCCTGTTAAAGACATCAAAATGTCACCATTCACCTACTCCTGTTACAGGCATCAAAAGTTCACCATTCACCTACTCCTGTTAAAGGCATCAAAAGTTCACCATTTGCCTACTCCTGTTAAAAACAACAAAAGGTCACCATTCACCTACTCCTTTTAAAGGCATCAAAAGGCCACCATTCACCTACTCCTGTTAAAGACATCAAAAGGTCACCATTCAACTACTCCTGTTACAGGCATCATATAGTCACCATTCAACTACTCCTGTTAAAGGCATCAAAAGGTCACCATTCAACTATTCCTGTTACAGGCATCAAAAGGTCACCATTTGCCTACTCCTGTTAAAAAACAACAGAAGGTCACCATTCACCTACTCTTTTTAAAGGCATCAAAAGGCCACCATTCACCTACTCCTGTTAAAGACATCAAAAGGTCACCATTCACCTACTCCTGTTAAAAGCATCAAAAGTTCACCATTTGCCTACTCCTGTTAAAAACAACAAAAGGTCACCATTCACCTACTCCTTTTAAAGTCATCAAAAGGTCACCATTCACCTACTCCTGTTAAAGGCATCAAAAGGTCACCATTCACCTACTCCTGTTAAAGGCATCAAATAGTCACCATTCACCTACTCCTGTTTAAGGCATCATATAGTCACCATTCACCTACTCCTGTTACAGGCATCAAAAGGTCACCATTCACCTACTCCTATAAGCATCAAAATGTCACCATTTACCTAATCCTATAAGCATCAAAAGGTCACCATTCACCTACTACTCCTGTTAAAGGCATCAAAATCTCACCACAATGTGGCACATCAATATGTCACAATTCACCTACTCCTATATAAGCATGAGAATGTCACTATTCATGATATTATGTCTGTAAGTCATCAAATTACATATATACTTATATATATATATACTTACTGCTAAGAATACTAGTAGGGTTACTATGGCAGCAGCACGCCCCATATTCCTCACAACAGAGCCACGATATTCAGAAATATACATGTTAAACTGAGATGCTATTGTTTTGACCAGAGGTTGACAATTTATCACAAATCGAGATCTGTTCTCTATCCAAGCATGCTAAATTTATTGCTAAAACTGTCTAGATAAAAAAAAACTGTAGTTCCTGACAATTGGCTATAATGTGTAGAGTGTGTAGAAGTGCAGGATCAATAGTGGGCTCCGTAGTATCATTTGTAGTGAGAAATTCCGGCTAATGTTCCAGAAAGATGGTATCTCTAGTAAGAGGAACGTTACATAACTAATGGTGGTTCTAATTCAATCTGTGCTCATACCACCACAAACTTACACTAACATCAATATCACAACAAAATACATTCATAATTATTAAGTTTTGCAGTGAGGAAAATATTAATTCAAGATACCAAAAAAGAGCTGATGTATTGATTTTCAATATATTGGTCCTACTTTTTTGTCATGATTAAAATAAAACATAACCATTTACATTAGCATATTCCAGGTCAAAAGGTTAATATCTATATAATTAAATTTAAAACCGCAAATGTTTTTGATGACTGAATTCAGATGCTTGAAACAAAGTTTTATCTTTGGGTCAAAGATATTCTAGCTCGATCTCGATCTCTTGCATAGGACATTCAAAAACAACTTAAATGATTATTTTAGGTATATCATAAATTCCATTTCCTTGTATTTTCATTTAAAATATATTGCTCCGACATTTGGAAATATCTTAGTACTTAATTAGGTAACCTCAATCAACCTCCCTGATCCTTGTCATATCCCCACATCATAAGGATATCAACAATGCAATATGAGAGCTATCCAATGCTCAGTTTCAGAGAGAAGAAGTGGGATATATAAAGAAATAGCCAAATTGACCCTTTTGGCACCGCCCCTCAGGCCCTTGTAGGTGGTGGTGGTGGGGGGGCAGCCCCACAAATTGTACAAATTTGCATCACCACCCAATAAGGATGTTACCATTGCAATATGAGTCTTATCCAATGCTTAGACTCAGAGAAGTCATTTGAAATTGCCAAATTGACCCCAGGGGGTCAGCCCCATCATTTGTACAATTTTGAATCCCTACCCCATAAGGGTGTTACCATTGCATTATGAATGCTATCCAATACTTTTTTTTAGAGAAGAAGTTGTTCATAAGGAAAAAGCCATATTGGCCTCTTTTGGCCTCGCCCCTCAGAACCCCAGGGGATCAGCCTCATCATTTGTACAATTTTGAATCCCTACCCCATAAGGATGTTACCAATGTAATATGAGTGCTATCCAATTCTAAGTTTCAGAGAAGAAGTTGTTTATATGGAAATAGCCAAATTGACCCCTATTGGCCCCGCCCCTCAGGCCCCCAGGGGGTCAGCCCAGCCATTTGTACAATTTTCAGTCAGTACCCCATAAGGATGCTACCAGGTTAAATTTCGACATGCAGTTATTGAGAAGAAGTTGATTGTTGACGGACGGATAGACACCAGACGCTGGACGCCAAGGTATCACATAAGCTCACCTTGGTCCTAATTCAGACCAGGTGAGCTAATAATTCATGAGTTAAATGTTTATATCTCGATAGTGGAACTCTTCAGTGTTATGGTAAGTATTATTATCGATGTATATATACAGCAGATCATACTAAATAACATGTAGTTTGTATGTAACCAGAAAAGATAGTTGAAAATAATTTTAAACACTAATTTATATTAATTACTGTTAACGACTCTGTTTGTCATTGCTATGCAGTGTTTTTTTTAGGCCGAATCTACCGCCGAACTTCGGCTGTTTCCCCTAGCTCAAAAGTAGCATATTTTCCCAAAATAAAATCGTATTTTCCCAAAATAAAATCGTATTTTCCCAATTGAGTTGTCTGTCGTTTATTGCTAGCAGTTGTCTTGTCCCAGTGTTTTTTGTCTCAAAAGATGCCGTAATAAATTCAGAAAACATCGTAGAACTTCCGTGTTTACTGTTATCTGACTGCAAAGCGCGCTGATGATTGATCGTTATCGCCAATGCGTTTTACTTCCGGTATTTCGTTCAGGGTCACTCTTGAGTTTGAATCGCATTATCTGTAAACGTATTTGTCAAGCGTCTATAGGATTGTGAACGCAGGTACGAGTCAAGGGTGAAAATGTCGCATAATTCAAAATATTACAACAAACGGCTCAACAAAAAAGATGCCAGGGGTCTGACAGGATAAGTGACGCTATTGGAATTTGAAAAATTCGACACAACAAACTGAATTACCTAGTGATGAAGTAATCTCGCATCGACTGTTTACAACAGGACCTGTAAGCTATCCATGTGATTGGGAATGAGCATCAATAACGATCAATGAACGTGATCCTCAGACGAGCCAATCACCCAGTAAAAAGATCAAAATACGTCTCAGTGGCTCACTTCAAGTACTTACAGTGTCTCTAATTGATTAAAGTACTATAATGTATATTATGGTGCCAGTTACAAGTCAGTGTCTGAAGTCTAAATTGGTAACAATAGAATCCCTAGGATTTTTACAAAATAACAAACAAACTATGCTGATACACCTGACAGTCACAACAAGTCCAGGGATGAGGTTAGTAGCAGTAAGTCCCAATCTTATACCTTTTGTTTTCAATTTTCCTGTTGGGTAATCTACTGCCAATTGCACTAATAATAGAACTGTATTTAATCAGTTATTTTTATTTAAAAATAATCCTTAAGTTAAGTGTTCTAAATAAATTCTACTTTAAAAAATTGAATCTTTGTGTTTTACCTACTAGTTTATTTCAGATTGAGATAAACTTAGCTAGATAACTATGATATCAAACTATTAGTTAGGAAAAATTAGATCAACTTGGCAGTTGAGTAGTGATAAATTCATCATTATAATTCTCTGATTTTCTTAATAGTTATTACACACTTGACAGATTGTGCTGATGTCCATTTTTATTTTTGTCTTTGCAGGAAGAATGAGAAGTTGAAACTTCAAGACATACAACACCGCTTCATGACGGACCAAGTTTTTACAACAATGTTTCCCCTCTGTCCAGCAACTATATGAGCTAGCATGCGCAATGCTCATCCCACCATCCACTGCTGTTGTGGAAAGAGGTTTCTCTCTGATGAACAAATATTCTGACACCAAGAGAAACCGACTTTCCACAAACGGCAAGCTGGAGGGGTGCTGAGGAATCTGCCACACTGAAGTAAAACTTCATCTACAGATCTTGGAAGAGTTGGTTGATGACTTCAAAGGACTGAAAAAAAGAAAACGGGACATGTGAATTCTATACAAATTTACTGTCTAAAAGAACGATTGAATATGTATTGTGATAAATAACACCGATTTTGATGTAAACAATAGTCTCAAAACCTTGAGAATTTTGAGGCATTTCAGACTGTGATTTTTTCACCAAATCTTTACGAAAACAAAATTGTCTGTAATTTTATTCATTTCGCAGCCATACAGTACTGTATTGTACCTTTGTAAAGTCAAAGCAAAGGCGGTACATCATAATAAAACTGAATTGTTGATTTTTGTGTGTTTTTTCTGTGATTTTGTAATGTTTCATATTTTCCCAATTTCCCCCATATGCCGATCATATTTTCCCAATCAAAAAGGCACAGGCTGTTGTTGAAAAAGAGTTAAAAAAACACTGCTATGAGGCCAGGACCCAGCTGAGATGATGAGAATGCACAGACAGAGTAAACCATGATGCCTATCGTCGGAACATGCTGCTTTTTTTTTTAGTATTTTTGATATAATTCTAGCAATAAACATAAGAAAAGTAACAAAAACTTTGAAATATATCAATAATACAATAATCATCTTCATTCAGTGAGTGCAGACACACCAACAAACATATAAACATTGTGAAATCATTGGAATGTGCCACGTTGAACATTTTATAACAATGTATAACTTACAAGAATACTTATGAGCAACGAAATAAAATGCAACATTGACCCATATGCATTATTCTGTTTCACTCCTCAATTCTTCAACTGTGTTACTTAAAGTCACTAACATAGATCGATGGAATCAGAAATTCCCTTTTTCAGCTGCCAGCAACCTTTTTTCAATCACGCACATTTAAGCTTTAACTATATGGTAAAAAGGTTCCTTCAGTGTAATTAAGCCAATCCTAGGCTTGGCAACAATTTTTATTTCATCAATAAATGACACAGATTTGCAGGGTTAAAGGCAATTTTCATTTTACCGATAAATGACAGATAATTCCATGCATATATATATATATATATGTAGACACATGTCAAATAAAGGCAATCAAACTAGATGTGTATGATCATAAAGTAATATTTGCATTTTATACTCAAAGGAACTTGACAGTGTAATATAGCTAGTTGTTATACATGTAGTATATGTATGATGAAACGATTCGGATGCTGCGAATCGATACAGCCTTTAGGTTAATTAGGCCGGACTGTTAGGCCTCATCTTGGTGCTGCAGACTCAGAACCGAATCATCCTTCATGAAAAATCAATGGACTTTCTCGTTCCATCGTACCTACCATATCAATGAACGTAAACAGATTGTAGGGAAAAAATCATTACATAGATCTTTTCTCCAGTGTCAAAATATTGGCATTCCAAGACAGGTAGGTTTTCTGTAGTAGTTCTATCTGGAGCTCAGCTAGGAAATCTCCAAAGTAAGAACGTATTAAAGGTGACGATTACCCGGGTATACAGAGTTACCAATAATAAAATAACCAGGTATCAGTGTGTTAGTTTGATATACCTTGGTAATCATTTGACTAAAGCCTTATTTACTTTACACAATAAAAGAGCAACAAAGAGAAAGCTAAGGTTTCCAAAACACTAAATAAAATAAGACAAACTCCAACACTGAATCATCAAGGTATGTGATTCTTGATAACGAAATAATCGGGTATTTTTCAAAATCTAGAAAATAATGCGTAAAATTCAAAACTGAAAATGGATGCAGTTAATGATAACAATTATTTACTGAGTGATAAGGACACCAATGATACTGATGGAGCCATTTGTAATTTCAATTTAAAGGTAGGTTTCGCCCAACCAAATAAATATTTTTTATAAAAAAAAAAGAAAAGATGAAAAAACTTATGAAAAAAATTTTTTAATTTAATTTCTTTATGTGTATGAGAGTTAAAAAAAATGTGTCTTGAATACAATTTTGAAGTAAATCCTGACAGGATAGTTTGCAAATGAAGCTGCGATGGATTGGGTTGTTGAAGTTTTGCGGATGTGCATTGTTGCGTACTAAAAGTAAACAAAATGGCTGAACGAAAGCATGGGAGAAAAACAAATTGTATCTGAATCGACAACAAGGAGGAGGAAATTAAAATGGAATCAGTAGTACTTACTCTAGGATATCTCTAGGGAATGAAACTCAGAGATGGGATGTGTAGCAAAAGTATAAACAGAAGCCACATCTTATGCAGAACTTGCTTGGATTCTGTTGGATTCGTGTTGCACGTGGTGAGTTAAATTTCAACACATATGCCAGCGGACATGCATTGACTGACTATACTAACCACATATATGTTTGATGTACTTATTATAAGCTAGCGAGCTTATGTCAGTAACATGAAGTGTTTTAGATTATATGATATGTGTAAACAATCCATCGCACTTCAATTTGTTGTTGTTGTTTTTATTTGTACCATGTTAAGACTAGTGTCACTGCTATCTGACATTTTGTTGCATGCTTCCGTTTGTTGATGCAGCCTCGTTTTGGAAAAAAATATGTCATGTTCTATGTAAAGCTTGACTTTGCTATATTTTTAGAGGAGTATTTTTCTAGGCAACTGACCACGTGCACCTATATTGTTCGTTATATGTATTGAAAATGATCTTAAGATTATATCTATTTATATTATAAATTTCAATTTTGTAGTCATCTATTGGGCGAAACCTACCTTTAAACTACAAATTCTTCAGCAGAATAAAAAAATGTCTAATCCTGTGCTAAACACTTTAGTGTTTATTACGGACACGAGATCAATGGACAGAGCTTATTCTTTACTTGTATACTAAATCTGCCTTTAGAACAACCTTCAAACACAACCATCAGGTTTTTTTCCCAGGGTCAACTTTAACATAACTGTACCTGTGTATAAAGACTGCTGTAAAAGCAGATTGACAAAAAAAAACGTATATATAAGCCATTTATGGGACTCACCTAGACGAGTCCTGGATTCATGATTTTCCTGTGGAACTCAACCAAAATTTTGAGAACCCTATATAGCTAGTTATGTTTCTTTGTAATAGGACTCAATTTGAAGATAGGTGTTCAGGACTCACCTAAAAACATCCTATACCACTGTCTGTAAAATCCAATAGTCTGCTTAATCAGGTGCAAAGTTCCCAGTACAGTAGTATTAGACCTATCCTCATTGATTGGTAAAAAGGTCAATACAATTAGTCATCAGCCACAACATGCTGGTACAAACGTTAACTAGGTCATCAATGAATCTCACATTAAAATTCCACTCAACTAAATGTTCAAGAAAGAGAATTATATCCTGCCCACTGCTCGCAGAGTACTGTGGCTGAGTGGAGTATTCTAATATATTAGCACCCCCACTCTATATCTCAAGTTTCAATGTTCAATTTGGAGTTCACCTTCTGAGGTTTACCTTCCAGGTACAAACACATTGTACCAAGCATCACAGCCTCTGAATCAACCATTTGTTAAACCACTGAGTGCTTGGATGTATTAAGATGCTGATGATGTCATATTTTAACTTTGAAAAAGATCAGATAGATTTGAGGAACAGATTTAAACATATCGTTTTTTATCAATGTCCAGTTATTGACACTACAGCTGGAAAAGTAACACGTAACCTTCATCTAGAGACTTTTGTTGTAAGCCAAACATTAAACTGTAGATGGGTCAGTGTAAATCAGTGAGATTCATACCTGCGAATTCCATAGTTCTAAAATGTGTCATTCATTTAAATATACGGTAGTCGTTGCACAAACATGGCTCAAACCAAATCCATTAAATATGATATCATGGTTGTTTCCTGAAAAGTTTCATGCCTTGGCCATGGTGACTGAGACATTAAGGTTTTTCGATAGAGTGCCACTACCCTTAACCCCACCTCTCGGTTGCAAATTCACAACCTATCTGGGCCAATTACCTGGAATTGATGACTGATAATGAATTCAAAGATCTGTTGTTTTCTCAAGGTAGCTTTCCCCCACCTCCTAAACCCAGAACTTGCATGTCCTAAAACTACCCTGGTAGTTAATAGGGAGTTAAACAATAAAAACCCAAACTATATTCCTGCTACAAACCCCATATACCAGAACAGAAGCCATGTAAGGCATGAACACTACATCAATATCAAAATAATCAGATAAAATGTGGGTTTTTTTTTTCAATCCTTTATAAATCTTCAATTCATCTTCAAATCAAAATGTACTTAAAAATTCAAATTAAAAAGAATGCAAATATGCGTGTGCTATATTTAGAAAACAAATTGAAACACCAGTGATTATATTTGGTACTGTGCTTTGTGTAGTTTTAGGAATACGGTAAAGACATATAGTGGGCGAATTTGATAAGACACTTAAGATTGCCGAGTCTGGACTGACTCCTCAATTAATGTTGATTAAAACAGCACAGAAAACTGCTGAATCTGATGTTACCAGGTCTTTGAATCTCATTATAATATGAAATCACTTTTAGTAGCATGACATCATATCATTATCAGAAATGGGGCTTTGTTGAAACAAATAGTTGAAATTTTCACTTAAAAATGATTAGGTCACGACATAAATCATCAATAGGATCACTAAAACTCACATAATGTTGATATGGAGGGGTATGGTGTGTCTGGCAGATGTACAGGGGAGGGGCAGGGATTCAGATACTCAGCTGTCAAACGCTGTAACAAACACAAACCGCTTGAATGATCGGCTCGGTTATATGCAACTTCAATAACCAAATATCATACATAAATTAACACTTATTATATTTATGATAACTTCTCACTTACCTTCTGTGAAATAAGTCCAATACGTTTGAATAATTTGCCATATAAAACTGTAAACAAACTGAGGGCCTGTACGGCATGAATTACCTTTCGATCTGTGACCTTTTGGAACAACTTCCGGTGAGGTCAAATTCAAGATCAATCATCTCGTTTACACGGTGTTAATTTATTTGTTATGTTTCAGAATGGTTATTACGCTATATTCGGTTATTCTAGTTTTGAAATATGTACAAGCTTTCTCCTATATGAATATGCACACCAAACAAAAACAAAATAATTTTATTTCTTAAAACGAAGCGGCAAATTTAATTTTACTTCCGGTTCAGTAAATGGAGGTGACAGGTGCGTGATATGATTTGCAATGATTTGTGTACTTCATGATAATCTAGCTACCCATGGGTTATAATTTGACGTTATATAGCCACTGGTACGTCGTTCGAATCAAAATCAAATCGATAACGATTTGCAAGTGTCTACCAGCATCTAATATAGTAATAAGAGCTTCGATCCCTTCAAGTTCTAGACGTTTCGCCGCTGTTCATTTTTAGTTACTTCATATTGTTCTAGCTTGATATAATGGCTCTATTGCTGATTTGTTGTCTAAAATGGTCCCATATTTCAGTGTCTGAAAGTGATTGTGAATTTTCCAGAGACAATCGGTCTACAGAGAAAGAAAATTCTATGTCCCAAGCCATTTTTCCATTGACCCGTTATAATATCACATGTACATGCTAAAGCAACAAAAACCAACGAAAATTACTAAATTTACATACAGATTTTTCATACAGAATTTTATTCTTTATCCTTGCCAAGCACTTCATCAAATATAGATCAAAATCAGAATTTGTCCAGGGATGCAGAATAAAAGAATTTTATGTCAAAATTGCATAGCCAATAGGGCCAACATGATAAGAATTTACATAGACCAACCAGATTTTCTATAGCCTCGGGCCATCGGGCCACATTTAATCGTGAACACTTGATATTTGTGAGTGAAGTCTGAACATTGCAGTGTAGCTTGCAGGTTTTAATGCTGTGGAAGGAAAAAACGTAGCGGCCAGACAGGGATTCGAACATAAGCTGGCCATGCTCTGCTGACTGAGGGAGCATCCTAGTTTCCGATGATCAACACAATTATAAGAGTAGCAGGATTGGACTAGGTCAATTATCGGTGACTAGGTAGGTCAGTCGGTAGAGCACTCGGCTAGTGTCCTGTGGGTCCCTGGTTCGAATCCCGGTCTGGCCGCTACATTTTCTCCTCTCCTGTTACAAAATTGGCACCCAACTAAATAACCCTTGGTGGTGGTGTTTGGAAGGGTCTCATATGTCTTTGAGGACGAAAACTTTGAGAAAGGAGAGAGGAGTGTAGCGGGATTGGACTGGATCGATGACCAGGTAGCGCAGTCGGTAGAGCACTTGGCTAGTGTTTGGAGGGTCCTGGGTTCGAATCCCAGTCTGGCCGCTACATTTTCTACTCTCCTGTTTAGGGCTGGGTATTGGAAGATCTAAAACGATACGTATTGACGATACAGTGGACCTCTTTTTCAAATTCAGTTGACCAATGTGTTTTGAATATTGTGACAATAAAAGACAATTTTGATAAAACATTTTATAACCAGGAAAAAATCTACCAAACATTTGATTCGGTTTATCATCTGTGATAATTAATTTATGTCAATTTGTATTCTTAGTTATGAAAAGGCATTTCTAATCCATCTAGATGAAACAGATGCCTTAAACACTTCAAATTGATTGAAATGCTTTTACTTGAATGATGTTTTAGAATAAATTTTGTTTGGAATTTCCTATTTCTATAACAACAAAAAAGTAGGGTGAGATGTAAAACGATACAGCGATATACAACATGTTAGCGTATTGATATTCGATACACTGGTGAAAAACGATACATATTGGTATATCGATATATTGATCCAGCCCTACTCCTGTTACATAACAAATTCCACTAAATGCCTGCTGTCCTTTGATCCTTCTCTCCAAGTCTTCATTTGCCCCTGAAAACGCAAAAAGTTTACATAATCCAGGCTAACTGCTAAGTGTACTCCCAAAGCTTGAAATGGGTTAGCATGCTCACCAATTTTGTAATGGGAGAACTCACAAATAAAACACAAAATATGTTGGAAGAATGTAAAATATCACCCACAGAAAACTTAGAACTCGCGGAATAGTAACATGTGTAGCATAGAATGAAGTAAAACGAAATGGATATGACTAATGAACCAACCAGTTAAATAAAAATGTAGCTGGTGTTAACATTGATATGTACCTTTATCTTTAGTACTGCTGACAGTTAGCTAAGCTAAACCCAGTGAGCAGGGTCTGTCCAATGCTGCCACAATGCTGTGCTATTATTCTATTGTGGCCCTTTCCAGGGGGAACTGTTCTTCTATAGTGTTGTCTGGCGAGGTATAGTCCCCGAGTCAAAGACAAGGGGACTATACCTCGCCAGATAACACTATAGGAGAACTGTTCACATGACATACATTATGACATCGTATATTTTGTCGTGTGCTCATTCCCGGAGGAATATACTTTGGTATAGTTCCTGTAAGTCAGGTATAGTCACCTGTAGTCAAGAAGGACAGGGAACTGTTGCAAAATAGACCATGGCTGTTATCCAATTGCATTCCTAGTAATTATCATTTGATGTACTAATAAATTATATGCATTAAAAAGGCCACTGACAGAGGATTAGAACAAGTATTAAATTAATATTATGGTCGTTTTTTCGTCTGCTACATCAACATGTTTAATGTCGGAGAAAAGTTCAGGAAACACAATGAAGTTTGATTATCAAACTCTTGTTCAAATACATTTTATTTTTTGTTTAATTTTTCCTGTCCTTTGTATACAGGGTGTGAAGGATGTCTGATACACCGACTGGCTACCAGACAGATGTTCTGTCTCCGAGAAGGACATTGGTGTCCAGCACCCCGGCACCAGACAAACCAGATGTGTCTCAGCTGTTCCAGAAACTTGGGGACAAGTTAGGGTGGTTCCAGTACAACAATTTAGACACAGCCATAGAAACAGTAATGATTCCTCTTAGTAAATCAAGTTAGGGTAGTTCTACAACTTAGACACAGCCATAGGAACAGTATTCTGTAATTATAATGATTCCTCTTAGTAAATCAAGTTAGGGTGGTTCTAGTACAACTTAGACACAGCCATAGGAACAGTAATGATTCCTCTTAGTAAATCCACCATTAGTCATCTTTCATATATGATATGTCCATCCAGAACATTTCTGAGTTTTCTTGATAAACTGTAGTCAAGTGATTTACTGCTATAGCCTTCCATTCCTGGGTCAAAGGTCAACTTAGGGTGCTAGCCTGGTAGTACCATAGTTACATCCTCTACAACTTTGGGAGTTAGCCTGGTACCATAGTTACCTACATCCTCTACAACTTTGGGTACTAGCCTGGTAGTTACCATAGTTACATCCTTTACAATTTTGGGTACTAGCCTGATAGTAACTGGAGTTACCATAGTTACATACTCTACAACTTTTGGTACTATAGCCTGGTAGTTACCATAGTTACATACTCTATGGCGTTGGTTACTAGCCTGGTAGTTACCATAGTTACATACTCTACAGCTTTGGGTACTAGCCTGGTAGTTACCATAGTTACATACTCTACAACTTTAGGTCTTAGCATGGTAGTTACCATAGTTACATACTCTACAGCGTTGGGTACTATAGCCTGGTAGTTACCACAGTTACATACTCTACGGCGTTTGTTACTAGCCTGGTAGTTACCATAGTTACTGTTACATACTCTACAACTTTGGGTATTAGCCTGGTAGTTACCATAGTTACATACTCTACAACTTTAGGTATTAGCCTGGTAGTTACCACAGTTACATGCTCTACAACTTTGGGTACTATAGCCTGACAGTTACTATAGTTACATACTCTACAGCTTTGGGTACTAGCCTGATAGTTACCATAGTTACATACTCTACAACTTTGGGTACTAGCCTGGTAGTTACCATAGTTACATAATTAACAGCGTTGGGTACTATAGCCTTGTAGTTACCATAGTTATATACTCTACAACTTTTGGGTATTAGCCTGGTAGTTACCATAGTTACATACTCTACAGCTTTGGGTAGTAGCCTGGTAGTTACCATAGTTACATACTCTACAACTTTAGGTCTTAGCCTGGTAGTTACCATAGTTACATACTCTACAACTTTAGGTATTAGCCTGGTAGTTACCATAGTTACATACTCTACGGCGTTGGTTACTAGCCTGGTAGTTACCATAGTTACTGTTACATACTCTACAACTTTGGGTATTAGCCTGGTAATTACCATAGTTACATACTCTACAGCTTTGGGTACTATAGCCTGGTAGTTACCATAGTTACATACTCTACAGCGTTGGTTACTAGCCTGGTAGTTACCATAGTTACATACTCTACAGCATTGGTTACTAGCCTGGTAGTTACCATAGTAACATACTCTACAGCGTTGGTTACTAGTCTGATAGTTACCATAGTTACAAACTCTACAACTTAAGGTATTAGCCTGATAGTTACCATAGTTACATACTCTACAACTTTTGGTACTATAGCCTGGTAATTACCATAGTTACCATCCTCGATACTCCAGGGCTTCCGATCACTTACGATCTCTACACCCCTGGACTATCTCATAGTGAAATTGAAGGCAGCTCAGCGGAAAACATTTGACCAATCACAGGCTAGCAAATATTTCATTTGAAGACTACAGGGAGAGCGACGCCTAACATCAAAGGCACAGAGTCAACCACAAGGTACTGTTATACGGCTCTTTTGATGTACATCAAATGACTAAGTTACCTGTTCTATTCTGTTGCCTCCAGTTTCACTATGAGATAGTCCAGGGGTGTAGAGATCGTAAGTGATCGGAACCCCTGGAATATCGAGGATGCATAGTTACATACCTAACAATTTTGGGTACTAGCCTGGTAGTTACCATAGTTACATACTCTACAGCGTTGGGTACTATAGCTTGGTAGTTACCATAGTTACATACTCTACAGCGTTGGTTACTAGCCTGAAAGTTACCATAGTTACATTCTCTACAGCGTTGGGTACTATAGCCTGGTAGTTACCATAGTTACAAACTCTACAGCGTTGGTTACTAGGCTGATAGTTACCATAGTTACATACTCTACAACTTTGGGTACTAGCCTGGTAGTTACCATAGTTGCATACTCTACAGCTTTGGGTACTAGCCTGATAGTTACCATAGTTACATACTCTACAACTTTGGGTATTAGCCTGGTAGTTATCATAGTTACATACTCTACAACTTTAGGTATTAGCCTGGTAGTTACCATAGTTGCATACTCTACAGCTTTGGGTACTAGCCTGATAGTTACCATAGTTACATACTCTACAGCGTTGGGGACTAGCATGGTAGTTACCATAGTTACATACTCTACAGCGTTGGGGACTAGCCTGGTAGTTACTATAGTTACATACTCTACAGCGTTGGGGACTAGCATGGTAGTTACCATAGTTACATACACTACAACTTTGGGTACTAGCCTTGTAGTTACCATAGTTATATACTCTACAGCGTTGAGTATTAGCCATAGTTACATACTCCTGATGGGCTAATATATAGTGATCATTACATGTCTTTGCTTCATTCTGTATCTGAACTGATGGGACTGTGAAGGCCTATGGGCCTCTTGTTTTCTGTATAAACATCAGTTTATTTCTGTTTACATAATGATGTACATGTATACCACTTCAGGCCTGTTTTCAGTTGTCACTTTATATCAACCATGATCCATTACCTTAAGACACTGACTGCGAATCATTGGTATAGATTTAACTTGTCTTTTCAGTTATCTAAAAGTGCAAAGAAGAAATCAACAAGATCCCGTCGAGAGAAAACCAAGCAAACAGATGACACTCACACATTGCAAGGTAATGCTTTATACCAAATGATGTAAAATCATATCAATACTTGGAGGTTATACACAAACATTATTTCTTCACGTGAACCTGGACAAAAAATTGAATTTCATGTGAAATTCACCTGTGAATTTTGTGAATTTTACTTTGAAGGAAATATTCACATGAAAAATTTATAGATGCTCCACCGCTGACAGAGCATAAACAATTCTCATCATTTGAACATTAATTGGTGTTTAATGGTGTATATACAGGGTGTCCCAAAAAACATATCCCGAGTTTGACGCTTTATAAAAAGGGTTTTGATAGACGGAGGAATTTGATCTATTTACCATTAGAAAGGCAGTGAGTTGTTCTGTATAACAACCCGGACAAATATCTTTTTGTTAATACTTACAATGAAAATCGAAAGAAAGTCATATTTCGCTAATTTTGCGATTTGTTTAGAAAATCAATAACTTTCGGTTAAAGAATAGGGCGCTAGCTGTCCGCCCTTCTTTTCGATGACATGATGAATTATGTCCCCGAAATTCCTCACCATCTCATAATTCTGTAAATCTGCTTCATCGGACCGCATTGTAGATTTTAATAACTGCAGCCTGATTCTTCATGGTGCTAGAAAGTCACCAAAATATGACATAATCGATGATGTCATCATTTCTATTATGACCTCATCATACATAATGACAATGTAATCTGTACATTTTTACCAAATTAAGTTAAATTTGGATACTACTGCTTTCCAAATTATTTTGAATTTTCAAAAAAGGTTCAGTATTGCAAAATTTATTACACGTCAAAGTCGGGACATGTTTTTTGGGACACCCTGTACATGTGTCTAATTAACACAAAAAATAACACGAAATAATTTGTTTTGCTTCCGGTGCATGCACAATCAGTACATCATTCCATATAGGACATAGTGCCATGAAATTTTTTCGGGATGCAATTAATTATTCTTAATATTTTTATCTTGAAGTAAAGTTATATTAGAAGCTCAAATTTTTCAATGGTGGTAATGATGTAAAGTAAGTAACTTTTGTAACTGAAGAAAAATTCTAAATCGTCTGCTCCTGTTTTTGATAGTGAAAAAATGAAATACCATTTGTCAGCGGTGGAGCATCTTTAACGTGAAATTTATGTGGGGAAAAAAATGGTTTTAATACATAACAATTCGGAAAAAAATGTATAGGACAAACAATTATGTATGATCAACAATAACAATTTATTCAAACGAGTGCGGCCATGTCTAATGTTATGGTAGAAATATTGTGGTCGAAGGCATCTAGAAACATTTTTTCAGGCAAATTTCTTTTTAAAAATACCCACTGCATATTTCATTGCTTGCTCAGTTTAATTTTCTATTTTGTTCTTTTGTAAATTCGTCGGCTTTCAAGTTTCCAAACCGTGACATTTGCGTTTTGGAAAATGTCGTTCACACACAGCTTGTTTGCCAGTGAATAGCGCAAATAGCGACAGTAATGTCATTGGAACAAAAAGCTCGCCAAACCATAGTACCGCAGGAAACCACAGTCCGGGGACTATGGCTAAATAGTGCCCGGGGGCTGAGCCATTGAAAACGCGAGAAAAAGTCATGTTAGGCCGGAGGAAAAAAATATGTCTGTTTAGGGTCCTCTGACCCTACCTAGATTTAACCCCCTTGACCCTAAACTTTTTATTGATAAAAATTGAAAATCCTGTGATGCATCATTTTCGTTTGCGTCCGTGGCGAAGTCCCTCAACTTTTGGGACTTTGCAATCAAACGCACCCAAAAAATGGCGGCCATGACAGGTGAGCCAGCTGGCCAAACGCAGGCAAACTAACCGAGGTACAGACGCAAAACGCCAACCAGACATGACAATTGGATTATGAATGGCAATCGCCAATTAATTAACACCTTAGTTACACTATTCTAGGTCCTGTGGCCCACTTTCAGCATGGTATGGCTAGCGTGTTGTGTCAGTACTGCGGTGCCGGTGAGTGACAGCGCTAAGTGTTGAGGTTTTGTCTGGGTTAAATATCGCTTGTAAATTAAATATTTTGTTTCAATCCAAAGTTAGTGTACATATTTATTAGCTCACCTGGTCCGAAGGACCGAGGTGAGCTTATGGGATACCGCAGCGTCCGGCGTCCGTCGTCCGTCAACAATCGACTTCTTCTCCATAACCGCTGGTCGGATTTCAACAAAATTTGACTGGTAGCATTCTTATGGGCTACTAACTGAAAATTGTACAAATGATTGGGCTGATCCCCTGGGGGCCTGAGTGGCGGGGCCAAAAGGGGTCAATTTGGCTATTTCCATATAAACGACTTCTTCTCTGAAACCAAGCATGGGATAGCACCCATAATGCAATGGTAGCATCCTTATAGGGTGGGGATTCAAAATTGTACAAATGATGGGGCTGACCCCCCGAGAGCCTGAGGGGCAGGGTCAAAAGGGGTCAATTTGGCTATTTCCATAAAACGACTTCTTCTCTGAAACTAAGCAAGAGATAGCACTCATAATGCCATGGTTGTATCGTTATAGGGTAGGGATTCAAAATTGTACAAATGATGGGGCTGACCCCCGGGGAGCCTGAGGGGCAGGGTCAAAAGGGGTCAATTTGGCTATTTCCATATAAACGACTTTTTCTCTGAAACCAAGCATAGGATAGCACCCATAATGCAATGGTAGCATCCTTATAGGGTGGGGATTCAAAATTGTACAAATGATGGGGCTGACCTCCTGGGGGCCTGAGGGGCAGGGTCAAAAGGGGCCAATTTGGCTAATTCCATATAAACGACTTCTTCTCTGAACTAAGCATAGTGTAGCACCCATAATGCAATGGTAGCATCCTTATAGGGTGGGGATTTAAAATTGTACAAATGATGGGGCTGACCCCCCGGGGGCCTGAGGGGCAGGGTCAAATGGGGTCAATTTGGCTATTTCCATAAAAACGACTTCTTCTCTGAAACAAAGCATGTATAGCACCCATAATACAATGGTAGCATCCTTATAGTGTGGGGATTCAAAATTGTGCAAATGATAGGGCTGACCCCCCGGGAGCCTGAGGGGTGGGGTCAAAGGGGGTCAATTTGGCTATTTTCATAAAACCATTTCTTCTCTGCAACTAAGCATGGTATAGCACCCATAATGCAATGGTAGCATCCTTATAGGGTGGGGATTCCAAATTGTGCAAATGATAGGGCTGACCCACGGGGCCTGAGGGGCGGGGTCAAAAGTGGTCAATTTCCATATAAATGACCTTTTCTCTGCAACTTAACATGGGATTACGCTCATAATGCGGGGGTCTGAAGGGTGGGGTCAGAAGGGGTTAACGTTATTAAGCTATTTCCATATAAACGACTTCTTCTCTGCAACTAAGAACGGAAGAGCACTTATAATGCAATGGTAGCATCCTAATAGGTTTGGGATTTGAAATTGTACAAATGATAGGGCTGACCCACGGGACCTTAGACGGCAATAGATGCGAGGTCAAAAAGGTCAATTAGGCTACTACTTTCATATAAATTATTTTGTCTCTGAACCTATGTATTGGATAGCATATTAATATGGTATCAATAGCATCATTGTATGGTTGTGATTCAAAATTAAACTTTGGGAGTCAATTTTGCTTATTTTTCTAATTGTCGAGTCTTGTGATAATTACTAACAAAAAACCAGGTGAGCGATACAGGCCCTCTGGGCCTCTTGTTATATTTGGGACAAGGAAGTAATTCCAACCGTGTGGACAAAACAAATTGTCAAATTTTCGAGGCAATCTGCCCTTTTATCAAGACATACAAAACGAACAGGATTATTCATTATATTTCAAACTTCTTTGACAATATGCAGTCTGCGTGTAGATTATTCTGTATATCTACAAGTTTGTAAAGCGAAAATGAAAAAGGCAAGTTTTTCCATTATTAAAGATAGAATCTAACATACAGTCAAACCTCAATGTATCGAAGTTCAAGGGGCCGTCAGAAAAACTTCGAAACATCGAGACTTCATATTTTTCGTGGTTGAAATTAGACCGATGGTTTTTTTTACCATGACCAACTGTGGTAGTTGTGTACATGTCGTCTCCGTTCCGTAAACTTTATAATCATTGTATTTACCACAAGCAAAACAAAATAAAAACGAACCGAAAGCGTTACAGCACCTACAAAATTCTTCGATTTAGAATGATCGATTTGCTCCAATATTTATGCCAAAGTTGTGCAATGTAACAGTTTTGAGTATGAGTTACTAATAATGTGGCTCGCTATTTACCGTTCCGTAAATTCTACAAACCGCTACCAATGGCGGCTGTGAACATCAAAAATGACTAACTGTATCCTTGCCGTACTAATGATTTAATAACGCAGCTTGTAAAAACAAAGCACCGGGTATCGGTCTGATTAGTGATATTAATTATCTTGATGATATCAAGCTAGCAACACAAGCTGTCATAATCCCTATTGTCCGGCGAAGGCCCGTCGCGAGACAGCTAGGTGTGACAGCATGCCGCGGGGTTTCAACGAATACCTGTTCTGTACAGGTAAATTTTCATTCGAATCATCGAGTGTCAGTTACCTTTGATTCTATAACAAATGGTCCATGAAAAAAGTTTGATACATCGAGAACTTCGATTCATAAAACTTTGATTCATACATGGGTTAGTTATTAATGTTATATAGTGAAGAAATTCTGGACCAGACAAAAAGTTCGATACAGCGAGAAATTCGATTCATCGAAGTTCGAATCATCGAGGTTTAACTGTATATTGAAAAATTGAAACACGAAAAAAAGAAAAATTAAAAGACAATTATTTGTAAAAGAGAAAGAGACAATGTTTAGCAGCATGTTAAAGTATGATGAACAATATAAACTGACTTTTTAATGCATATTTAAAATATCATGCAAGTAGATATCTACATAGGCAATAAATTTGTGATATGAAAATTATATAAAATAAAAAAAATAAAAAATCCGACCTACCTATCCTATTTTTTTGGCCTCATGTGACCCTAAACAACCATAATTTTTTTTGGCCTTATGTACTAAACACTGTTATTCATCATGTAACAAGGAATATCTTTGTGGAATTCTATTTGATTTACCTCCTGTCATTTGTGGAATTCTATTTGATTTACCTCCTGTCATTTGTGGAATTCTATTTAATTTACCTCCTGTCATTTGTAGAATTCTATTTAATTTACCTCCTGCCACTTGTGGAATTCTATTTGATTTACCTCCTGTCATTTGTAGAATTCTATTTGATTTACCGCCTGTCATTTGTAGAATTCTATTTGATTTACCTCCTGCCTTTTGTGGAATTCTATTTGATTTACCTCCTGTCATTTGTAGAATTCTATTTGATTTACCTCCTGTCATTTGTAGAATTCTATTTGATTTACCTCCTGTCATTTGTGGAATTCTATTTGATTTACCTCCTGTCATTTGTAGAATTCTATTTGATTTACCTCCTGTCATTTGTGGAATTCTATTTTATTTACCTCCTGTCATTTGTAGAATTCTATTTAATTTACCTCCTGTCATTTGTAGAATTCTATTTGATTTACCTCCTGCCTTTTGCAGATACTGATTGTAAACCGAGAACAAAACATCAGAAAGAAAAGAACCAACAGAAATATGACAAGGAAGATGAATGTAAAGAAAATAGAAAACCGAGAGAGAAAAAGGTCAAATCTCACAGAACAGACAGTTTGCATTCATCTAGAGAAGTTGATGAAGTTTTCGAAAACAATGAAGAACAGGGAGTACCAGTGAGAAAGAGCACTGCTTGTACTGATCTGACAAGGTCACAAACAAAGCACAGGAAGAAACACCAAAAGAAACCCAAACCTATCACCCCCAATTCTGAGTCTCCTAGTGTGCCACAGATAAAAACCCACAACATTCGTTTGTCAAGTGCTCGATCATCTTCAGAGAGCCCTGAATACTTTGGGGATAATGTAACTGAATCTACGAGAATCCACAGTGATGCTAGCCTGGAGTGTGTGTTAGACTCTGCTGATGTGTCGGCGATATCGTTCCATCGACCTGACAGTGTATCAGGCAGTACAGCCATGGACAGTTTTAGATATAACTCTAATGATGACTCCTATAAACTGTTAAATATAAAATGTGACAGACGATCAAACAGCCCAGAAACCTCGCCTACCAATGTTTGTGTAAATCTGCAGGCGTTGACAATTTATGATTCAAATCATGATGACAGCAAGGGGGATAACTCTTTAAAGACCGTAAGTCACTCTCACTTGTACACAACGGCTCCATGTGTTAGAGATGACAGTGTTGAAGTGATAGAGTCTTCGTGTAACTCTCACAAAGACACAGCCTCGTCAGGCTCTAGTTACGAAGTACAGGATGTTTCAGTACAGGTACAGACACATTCTGAGGAGGAGACAGAAAAACATAAACTCTACGCCTCAAGTTCAGGATCATCCTACGAGGTGGAAGATGTGTCTGTCCAAGCAGATGAACAACTTGACGGTATTAAAAGTATTTCTCCGAAGAAAAATCAACATCAATGTTTTAATTTGAAATCCGATTCTTCTGAGAAAGATGAGGATGGCTCTTATTTTGAGGTAGAAGATACATCCATGCAGACAAGCATACAATTCTCTCCCGAGTCCCAAACAATACCAGATGTAGATGTTGAATCTGAGTCTGTTGTAACTAGAGACCATTCACCAGAGAAACAGGCAGACAGTATTCTAGACAAACTACACGATATTAGCCTTCCTGAGTTAGATTTTGACACGCAGCCAAAGCCCACATTTCCAAAAAGAGATCCTAGTATTTATTTTGATGCCATTGATGCAGCTAAACTGGCCACAAAGTTTAGTAGAAGAGACCCAAGTATTTATTTTGATGCCAAGCAATCCCTCCTGAGTGATTCACACTCGTCTAGCTCAAGTACTGGTCAGACTCATAGTCCAACAAAAGACCCCATTGGACCAGGAGCCAAGGGAGATAACCGTGTGGAATCTGACACAGAAATACCCTCAGGTGTTATTTCTCTCAGTGATTCAGACCTTGATCAAGTGGAGAAATCACCAAAAATTGTCAAAAAGAAACACCGTCAATACAACAGTTTTTCATCTGATTCTGAGAATGACTTCAAGTCTAAATATTTTTCTAAAAATAAGTCAAAAGTAAAGTCCCAAAGAAAGTATTCTTCATCAGCAGATTCTAGTGACTCTGATTACAAATCACAAAAGAGGGGTCACCATGTCCCGAGATCTACTGTTGTCAGTAAAGAAGGTTCACAGTATCACAAAGACAAGTCCGACAGTTCACCTCCAGACAGTAACAAGGTTTCTGGACAGCTATCTAACAAACACTGGAGGTAATTCTGTATAACATCAATGTAGATAGATAATCTCCTGATGAGTTTTACACCAGTTAAAGTAAATCTATATACTAGCCTAGCGCCCATCAGGTGTGAAAGATAAGAATAAAATCAAAAGATCTATCGTTGAAAATTTTAATCTTGTATATTTCTTAATGGATTCAATACAGCAAGTTTCCTTTCTTATTAGCAAACAAAGAATTGTGTTGGTTCAGGCAAAACTTCTCAATTTTCAGAGGTTTAACTTGCTATATTGATGTGTTGTCTTGTACCCAGGACTAAGCAGACCATTGACGCAGATTCCTCGAGTGATGATGAAGCTCTGGAAACCTGTAAGTACTTATTTAGACTAAACATAAATAACACAATAAACACTGAGGACATGAAATAGGAATATAAATAATTCCGATGCCGATCGCGACTGTACAGTACGTAGTGGAGCAATTCTTACCAAGGCCCTCGTGCAGTGGGAAAAAAAACAACATAGAAATAATCATTACAAATCCAGGTCTATATTTCTTTGTTTTATCTATAAAAATATAGTACAGAAAGCTACACATTTCAAACTTTCATTTTACCTTGCAGTTTTCCAAAAAATGAGAGGATCCAAGAAACAATTAAGCAGTGAAGAGGAAGAAGAGGAAAACAACGACAGGTGAACAATTCTGAAATATAAATAAGTTTTACCACTGCCCTGAATTCATCGAGCATTGTACATATAATAGAGCTTCATATTGCTACATATTCAGCAGAAAACTTGACTATCCAATTATTGACTGAAATTTTAATGTGTTAGCCTTAAGCTACAGAAGATAATGTAAAATCTTATTAATACATGTCTTTTACAACTAATTTGGTTCTGAGTCTTGGAGTAATTTAAGTGGATTTTGAGTAGAAGAGTTTATCATGCAATCTTTTTGGAAATGATTATCCTATTTTGAAAGCCGCTCATGGCTAAGCCAAGCAGCTTTATTATCCCCCGCCCAACGAAGTTGGCGGGGGATATACAAATGGGTTCCATCCGTCCGTCCATCCGTACGAATGGTTTCCGGAGCATAACTCTAAAACCAGTAGAAATATTTCCACGAAACTTCATACACACATTGGTCTTATGGTCTAGTAGTGCCTTTTGCTATTTTTAGGTCATCTGACCCGAAGGGTCAGGATGACCTATAGTCATCATGTTTCGTCCGTCGTCGTCCGCCGTGCGCCGTGCGCCGTCCGCCGTGCGCCGTGCGTTAACTTTTCACATTTTGAACTTCTTCTCAAGTTCTACCAGTGCGATTAGGCTGAAACTTGCGTGAAATGATCCTGACATGGTCCCGACAAAGTGTTGTTATTTTTCGGGTCGATCCGAAATCCAAGATGGCCGCCACAGCCGCCATCTTGAAAACACATTTTGAACTTCTTCTCAAGTTCTACCGGTGCGATTTGGCTGAAACTTGCATGAAATGATCCTGACATGGTC
>SAYR01031483.1:653595-670194 GCA_004382745.1 Argopecten irradians irradians
GATTAGCCTGGGTAGTTAACTATAAAGTTACATACTCCTAACAGCGTTGGGGACTAGCAAATGGGTAGTTAAAAAAAGTTTTCTTCTTTTAACATATTCAAACATACAACTTTGGGTACTAGCCTTGTAGTTTACCATAGTTATATAATACTCTACAGTGTTGAGTATTAGCCATAGTTAACATACTCCTGATGGCTAATATATAGTGATAATTACATGTCTTTTGCTTCATTCCTGTATCTGAACTGATGGGACTGTGAAGGCCTTATGGGCCTCTTGTTTTCTGTATAAAACATCAGTTTTATTTCTGTTTACATAATGATGTACATGTATACCACTTCAGGCCTGTTTTCAGTTTGTCACTTTATATCAACCATGATCCATTACCTTAAGACACTGAACTGCGAATCATTGGTATAAGATTTAACTTGTCTTTTCAGTTATCTAAAAGTGCAAAGAAGAAATCAACAAGATCCCGTCGAGAGATAACCAAGGCAAACAGATGACACTCACACATTGCAAGGTAATGCTTTTATACCAAATGATGTAAAATCATATCAATACTTGGAGGTTATACACAAACATTATTTCTTCATCGTGAACCTGGACAAAAAAAATTGAATTTCATCTGTGAAATTCACCTGTGAATTTTCGTGAATTTTACTTTGAAGGAAATATTCACATGAAAAAATTTATAGATGCTCCACCGCTGACAGAGCATAAACAATTCTCAATCATTTGAACATTAATTGGTGTTTAATGGTGTATATACAGGGTGTCCCAAAAACATATCCCGAGTTCTTGACGCTTATAAAAAGGGTTTTGATAGACGGAGGAATTTGATCTATTTAGCCATTAGAAAGGCAAGTGAGTTGTTCTGTATAACAACCCGGACAAATATCTTTTTGTTAATACTTACAATGAAAATCGAAAGAAAGTCATATTTCGCTAATTTTGCGATTTGTTTAGAAAATCAATAAGCTTTCGGTTAAAGAATAGGGCGCTAGCTGTCCGCTTTCCTTCCTTTTCGATGACATGATGAATTATGTCCCCGAAATTCCTCACCATCCTCATAATTCTGTAAAATCTGCTTCATCGGACCGCATTGTAGATTTTAATAACTGCAGCCTGATTTCTTCATGTGTGCTAGAAAGTCACCAAAAATATGACAATAATCGATGATGTCATCATTTCTATTATGACCTCATCATACATAATGACATGTAAATTTGTACATTTTTACCAAATTAAGTTAAATTTGGATACTAACTGCTTTTCCAAATTATTTTTGAATTTTCAAAAAAAGTTCAGTATTAGCAAAATTTATTACACGTCAAAAGTCGGGACATGTTTTTTGGGGGACACCCTGTATATGTGTCTAATTAACACAAAAAATAACACGAAATAATTTGTTTTGCTTCCGGGTGCATGCACAATCAGTACATCATTCCATGATAGGACATAGTGCTAAATTTTTTCGGATGCAATTAATTTTCTTAATATTTTTTATCTTGAAGTAAAGTTAATATTAGATGCTCAAATTTTTTTCAATGGTGGTAATGATGTAAAGTAAGTAACTTTTGTAACTGAAGAAAATTCTAAAATCGTCTGCTGCTGTTTTTGAATAGTGAAAAAATGAAATACCATTTGTCAGCGGTGGAGCATCTTTAAGTGAATTTATGTGGGGAAAAAAATGGTTTTAATACATAACAATTTGGAAAAAAAATGTATAGGACAAACAATTTATGTATGATCAACAATAACAATTTATTCAAACGAGTGCGGCCATGTCTAATGTTATGGTAGAAATATTGTGGTCGAAGGCATCTAGAAACATTTTTTCAGGCAAATTTCTTTTTTAAAATACCCACTGCATATTTCATTGCTTGCTCAGTTTTAATTTTTCTATTTTGTTTCTTTTGTAAATTCGTCGGCTTTCAAGTTTCCAAAACCGTGACATTTGGCGTTTTGGAAAATGTCGTTCACAACACGCTTGTTTGCCAGTGAATAGCGCTAATTAGCGACAGTAATGTCATTGGAACAAAAAGCTCGCCAAACCATAGTACCGCAGGAAACCAAGTCCGGGGACTATGGCTAAATAGTACCCGGGGCTGAGCCATTGAAAACGCGAGAAAAAGTCATGTTAGCCGGAGGAAAAAAATATGTCTGTTTAGGGTCCTCTGACCCTACCTAATTTAACCCCCTTGACCCTAAACTTTTTTGTGATAAAAATTGAAAATCCTGTGATGCATCATTTTCGTTTGCGTCCTTGGCGAAGTCCCTCAACTTTTGGCACTTTGCAATCAACGCACCCAAAAAAATGGCGGCCATGACAGGTGAGCCAGCTGGCCAAACGCAAGGCAAACTAACCGAGGTACAGACGCAAAACGCCAACCAGACATGACAATTGGATTATGATGGCAATCGCCAATTAATTAACACCTAGTTACACTTTCTGGTCCTGTGGCCCACTTTCAGGCATGGTATGGCTAGCGTGTTGTGTCAGTTACTGCGGGTGCCGGTGAGTGACAGCGCTAAGTGTTGAGGTTTGTCTGGGTTAAATATCGCTTGTAAATTAAATATTTTGTTCAAATCCAAAGTTAGTGTACATATTTATTAGCTCACCTGGTCGAAGGACGAGGTGAGCTTATGGATAACCGCAGCGTCCGGCGTCCGTCGTCCGTCAACAATCGACTTCTTCTCCATAACCGCTGGTCGGATTTCAACAAAATTTGACTGGTAGCATTCTTCGTATGGGCTATAACTGAAAATTGTACAAATGATTGGCTGAATCCCCTGGGGGCCTGAGTGGCGGGGCCAAAGGGGTCAATTTGGCTATTTCCATATAAACGACTTCTTCTCTGAAACCAAGCATGGGATAGCACCCCCATAATGCAATTGGTAGCATCCTTATAGGGTGGGGTTCAAAATTGTACAAATGATGGGGCTGACGCCCGGGGCCTGAGGGGCGGGTCTGGGGTCAATTTGGCCTATTTCCATGGAAACGACTTTTTCTCTGAAACTAAGCAAAGGAATAGCACCGCATAATGCATGGTGTATCCTTATAGGGTAGGGATTCAAAATGTACAAATGATGGGGCTGACCCCCGGGGGCCTGAGGGGGCGGGGTCAAAGGGGCAATTTGGCTATTTCCATAAAACGACTTCTTCTCTGAAACTAAGGCAAGATATAGCACTCATAATGCCATTGGTTGTATCGTTATAGGGTAGGGATTCAAAATTGTACAAATGATGGGGCTGACCCCCGGGGAGCCTGAGGGGCGGGGTCAAAAGGGGTCAATTTGGCTATTTCCAAAATAAACGACTTTTTCTCTGAAACCAAGCAGAATAGCACCCATAATGCAATGGTAAGCATCCTTAATGGGGGGATTCAAAATTGTACAATGAATGGGGCCTGACCTCCCCGGGGCCTGAGGGTACGGGGTCAAAAGGGGCCAAATTTGGCTATTTCCATATACAGACTCTTCTCTGAAACTAAGCATGGTATAGCAATGATAATGCAATGGTAGCATCCTTATAGGGTGGGGATCCAAATTGTGCAAATGATGGGCTGACCCCCCGGGGGCCTGAGGGGCGGGGTCAAAAGTGCCAATTGGCCTATTTCCATATCAACGACTTCTTCTCTTGAAAAGCATGTATACGCACCCATAATACAATGGTAGCATCCTTATAGTGTGGGGATTCAAAATTGTGCAAATGATAGGGCTGACCCGCCGGAGGCCTGAGGGGCGGGTGTCAAAAGGGGTCAATTTGGCTATTTCCATAAAACCATTTCTTCTCTGCAACTAAGCATGGTATTAGACCCATAATGCAATGGAGCATCCTTATAGGGTGGGGATTCCAAATTGTGCAAATGATAGGGCTGACCCCCGGGGCTGAGGGGCGGGGTCAAAGTGGTCAATTTCCAATATAAATGACCTTTTTCTTCTGCAACTTAACATGGGATTACGCTCATAATGCGGGGGTCTAAAGGTGGGGTCAGAAGGGCTTAACGTTATTTAGCTTTTCCATATAAAACGACTTCTTCTCTGCAACTAAGAACGGAAGAGCACTTATAATGCAATGGTAGCATCCTTATAGGTTTGGGGATTTGAAATTGTACAAATGATAGGGCTGACCCACGGGACCTTAGACGGCAATAGGATGCGAGTCAAAAAGGTCAATTAGGCTACTACTTCATATAAATTATTTTGTCTCTGAACCTATGTATTGGATAGCATATTAATATGGTATGCAAATAGCATCATTGTATGGTTGTGATTCAAATTAAACTTTGGGAGTCAATTTTGCTTATTTTTCTAATTGTCGAGTCTTGTGATAATTACTAACAAAAAACCAGGTGAGCGATACAGGCCCTTGGGCCTCTTTGTTATATTTGGGACAGGAAGTAATTCCAACCGTGTGGACAAACAAATTGTCAAATTCGAGGCAATCTGCCCTTTTATCAAGACATACAAAACGAACAGGATTATTCTTATATTTCAAATTCTTTGACAATATGCAGTCTGCGTGTAAATTATTCTGTATATCTACAAGTTTGTAAAGCGAAAATGAAAAAGGCAAGTTTTTCCATTATTAAGATGAGCTAACATACAGTCAAAACCTTAAGTGTATCGAAGTTCAAGGGCCGTCAGAAAAGCCTCGAAACATCGAGACTTCATATTTTTCGTGGATTAGAAATTAGACCGATGGTTTTTTTTTCCATGACCAAATGTGGAGTTGTGTACATGTATAACGATATCCGGTTAGAAATATATATATTAGAGTATTTACCAAGAAAACAAAATAAACGAAGTATGAACAAAAGGAGCCTACAATTAAAAATAACTTACGTTTAGAATGATCGATTAGCCTTCAAGAAGAGAATATTATATATGCCAAAGTTGTGTCAATGTAACAGTTTTTGAGTATGAGTTACTAATAATGTGGCTCGCTATTTACCGTTCGTTAAATTCTACAAACGCGTACCAATGGCGGCTGCGAACATACAGAAAACGACTACCTGTATGCCTTGCCGTACTAATGATTTAATAAACGCAGCTGTAAAACAAAAGCACCGGGTATCGGTCTGAATTAGTGAAATTAATTATCTTGATGATATCAAGCTAGCAACACAAGCTGTCATAATCCTATTGTCCGGCGAAGGCCCGTCGCGAAGACAGCTAGGTGTGACAGCATGCCGCGGGGTTTCACGAAATACCTGTTCTGTACAGGTCAAATTTTTCATTCGAATCATCGAGTGTCAGTATACCTTTGATTCTATAACAAATGGTCCATGAAAAAAGTTTGATACATCGAGAACTTCGATTCATAAAACTTTGATTCATACATGGGTTAGTTATAATGTTATATAGTGAAGAAATTCGGACCAGACAAAAAGTTCGATACAGCGAGAAATTCGATTCATCGAAGTTCGAATCATCGAGGTTTAACTGTATATTGAAAATTGAAAACAAGAAAAAAAAAAAATTAAAAGACAATTATTTGTAAAAGAAGAAAGAGACAATGTTTAGCAGCATGTTAAAGTTTGATGAACAATATAAACTGACTTTTAATTGCATATTTAAAATATCATGCAAGTAGATATCTACAATAGGCAATAAATCTGTGTATGAAAATGATATAAAATAAAAAAAATAAAAAATCCGACCTACCTATCCTATTTTTTTGGCTCATGTGACCCTAAACAAACCATAATTTTTTTTTTGGCCTTATGTACTAAACACTGTTATTCATCAATGTAACAAGGAAAATGCCTTTTGTGGAATTCTTTCTATTTGATTTACGCTCCTGTCATTTGTGGAATTCTATTTGATTTACCTCCTGTCTTTGTTGGAATTCCTATTTAATTTACCTCCTGTCATTTGTAGAATTCTATTTAATTTACCTCCTGCCATTTGTGGAATTCTATTGATTTACCTCCTGTCATTTGGTGAATTGCTATTTGATTTAACCCTGCCTGTCATTTTGTAGAATTTATTTGATTTACCTCCTGTCTTTTTGTGGAATTCTATTTGATTTACAGCTCCTGTCATTTGTAGAATCTATTTGATTTACCTCCTGCCATTTGTGAATTCTATTTAATTTACCTCCTGTCATTTGTGGAATTCTATTGATTTACCTCCTGTCTTTTAATTTACTCCTGTCATTTTAGAATTCTATTTGATTTACCTCCTGTCATTTGTAGAATCTATTATATTTACCTCCTGCCACTTGTGGAATTCTATTTAATTTACCTCCTGTCATTTGTGGAATTCTATTTGATTTACCTCCTGCCATTTGTAGAATTCTTATTTAATTTACCCTCCTGTCAATTTGTAGAATTCTATTTGATTTACCTCCCCTGCCTTTTTGCAGATACTGATTGTAAACCGAGAACAAAACATCAGAAAGAAAAGAACAACCAGAAAATGACAAGGAAGATGAATGTAAAGAAAATAGAAAACCGAGAGAGAAAAAGGTCAAATCTCACAGAACAGACAGTTTGCATTCATCTAGAGAAGTTGATGAAGTTTTCGAAAACAATGAAGAACAGGGAGTACCAGTGAGAAAGAGCACTGCTTGTACTGATTCTGACAAGGTCACAAACAAAGCACAAGAGACAAAAAAAAACCCAAACCTATCACCCACCAATTCTGAGTCTCCTAGTGGTGCCACAGATAAAACCCACAACATTCGTTTGTCAAGTGCTCGATCATCTTCAGAGAGCCCTGATACTTTGGGGATAATGTAACTGAATCTACGAGAATCCACAGTGATGCTAGCCTGGAGTGTGTGTTAGACTCTGCTGATGTGTCCGGCGATATCGTTCCATCGACCTGACAGTGTATCAAGGCCAGTACAGCCATGGACAGTTTTTTAGATATAACTCTAATGATGACTCCTTATAACTGTTAAATATAAAATGTGACAGACGATCAAACAGCCAGAAACCTCCCTACCAATGTTTGTGTAAATCTGCAGGCCGTTGACAATTTATGATTCAAATCATGATGACAGCAAGGGGGATAATCTTTAAAGACCGTAAGTCACTCTCACTTGTACACAACGGCTCCATGTGTTAGAGATGACAGTGTTGAAGTGATAGAGTCTTCGTGTAACTCTCACAAAGACCACGGCCTCGTCCAGGCTTTCTAGTTAACGAAAGTAAGGATGTTTCAGTAAGGTACAGACACATTCTGAGGAGGAAGACAGAAAAACATAAACTCTACGCCTCAAGTTTCAGGATCATCCTACGAGGTGGAAGATTTGTGTCTGTCCAAGCAGATGAACAACTTGACGGTATTAAAAGTATTTCTCCGAAGAAAAATCAACATCAATGTTTAAAAATTTGAAATCCGATTCTTCTGAGAAAGATGAGGATGGCTTCTTATTTTGAGGTAGAAGATACATCCATGCAGACAAGCATACAATTCTCTCCCCGAGTCCCAAACAATACCAGATGTAAGATGTTGAATCTGAGTCTTGTTGTAACTAGAGAACCATTCACTCAGAGAAACAGGCAGACAGTAATTACTAGACAAAGCTACACGATATTAGCCTTCCTGAGTTAGATTTTGACACGCAGCCAAAGCCCACATTTCCAAAAAAGAGATCCTAGTATTTATTTTGATGCCATTGGATGCAGCTTAAACTGGCCACAAAGTTTAGTAGAAGAGACCCAAGTATTTATTTGATGCCAAGCAATCCCTCCTGAGTGATTCAACCTCGTCTAGCTCAAGTACTGGTCAGACTCATAGTCCAACAAAAGACCATTGGACCAGGAGCCAGGGAGATAACCGTGTGGAATCTGACACAGAAATACCCTCAGGTGTTATTTCTCTCAGTGATTCAGACCTTGATCAAAGTGGAGAAATCACCAAAAATTGTCAAAAAGAAACACCGTCAATACACAGTTTTTCATCTGATTCTGAGAATGACTTCAAGTCTAAATATTTTTCTAAAAATAAGTCAAAAGTAAAGTCCAAAGAAAGTATTCTTCATCAGCAGATTCTAGTGACTCTGATTACAAATCACAAAAGAGGGGTCACCATGTCCGAGATCTACGTTGTCAGTAAAAGAAGGTTCAAGTATCACAAAGACAAGTCCGACAGTTTCACCTCCAGACAGTAAAGGTTTCTGGACAGCTATCTAACAAACACTGGAGGTAATTCCTGTATAATACATCAATGTAGATAGATAATCTCCTGATGAGTTTTACACCAGTTAAAAGTAAATCTATATACTAGCCTAGCGCCCCATCAGGTGTGAAAGATAAGAATAAAATCAAAGATCTATCGTTGAAAATTTTAATCTGTATATTTCTTAATGGATTCAATACAGCAAGTTTCCTTTCTTATTAGCAAACAAGATGTGTTGGTTCAGGCAAAACTCTCAATTTTCAGAGGTTTAACTTGCTATATTTGATGTGTTGTCTGTTACCCAGGACTAAGCGACAATTGACGAGATTCCTCGAGTGATGATGAAGCTCTGGAAACCTGTAAGTACTTATTTAGACTAAACATAAATAACACAATATAACACTTAGGACATGAAATAGGAATATAAATAATTCCGATGCCGATCGGCGGTTTTGTACAGTAACGTAGTGGAGCAATTCTTACCAAGGCCCTCGTGGCAGGGGAAAAAAAAACAACATAGAAATAACATTACAAATCCAGGTCTATATTTCTTTGTTTTATCTATAAAAAATAGTACAGAAAGCCTACACATTTCAAACTTTCATTTACCTTGCAGTTTTCCAAAAATGAGAGGATCCAAGAAACAATTAAGCAGTGAAGAGGAAGAAGAGGAAACAACGACAGGTGAACAATTCTGAAATATAAATAAGTTTAACCACTGCCCTGAATTCCATCGAGCATTGTACATATAAATAGAGCTTCATATTGCCTACATATATTCAGCAGAAAACTTAACTATCCAATTATCGACTTGAAATTTTAATGTGTTAGCCTTAAGCCACAGAAGATAATGTAAAATCTTATTAATACATGTCTTTTACAACTAATTTGGTTCTGAGTCTTGGAGTAATTTTAAGTGGATTTGAGTAGAAGAGTTTATATGCAATCTTTTTGGAAATGATTATCCTATTTTTGAAAGCCGCTCATGGCTAAGCCAAGCAGCTTTTATTATCCCCCGCCCAACGAAGTTGGCGGGGATATACAAATGGGTTCCATCCGTCCGTCCATCCGTATCGAATGGTTTCCCCGGAGCATAACTCTAAAACCAGTAGAAAATATTTCCACGAAACTTCATACACACATTGGTCTTATGGTCTAGTAGTGCCTTTTGCTATTTTAGGTTTTTCATTGTCTGCAATTTTTTCCGTAACCATGGAAACATTGCTGGAAAATATCATATTTTGTACCCCAGGTTTCGTTTTCCGGAAGCATAACTCTAAAACCAGAAGAGATATTCCACGAAACTTCATACGACAAATTGGTCTTATGGTCTAGTAGTGCCTTTTGCTATTTTAAGGTTTCAGGCTTTTTGTAGCTTTTACTGTAACAATGGAAACATTGCTGCAAGATGGCAGATTTTTGTGCAAGAATCGTTTCCGGAGCACAACTCTAAAAAACCAGCAGAGATATTTCCATGAAACTTCATAGACACATTGTTCTTATGGTCTAGGTAGTGCCTTTTGCTATTTTAGGTTTTCACATTTTTTGCACTTTTTCCGTAAAACCATGGAAACATTGCTGAAAATATCATATTTTTGTACCAGGTTTCGTTTTCCCGCAGCATACTAGGAAAATCCGGTTTGAGATATATGCAGGAACTCCATAGGCACATTAGTCCTTATGGTCTGTAAGTGACTTTTGCTATTTAAGGTTTTCACTTTTTGTACTTTTTTCTGTAACCATGGAAACATTTGCTGAAAATGGCAAAGGATTTTTGCGTAAGAATGCGTTTCCGGAGCACAACTCTAAAACAACAGAGATGTTTCCATAATACTTTCATAGATACATTGTTCTTATGGTCTATGGTAGTGCCTTTTGCTATTTTTAGGTTTTCATCTTTTCGTGCTTTTTTTTCTGTAAACCATAGAAACATTGGCTGAAAATATCATGATTTTTGTAGCAGGTTAATTTCCAGAGCATAACTCTAAAACCAAGCAGAGATATTTCCACGAAACTTCATAGACACATCTTTTTATCGGTCTAGTTGTGTACCTTTTGCTATTTTTAGGTTTTCATTTTTTGCACTTTTTCCGTTACCATGGAAACATTGCTGAAAATATCATGGTAAATGGTAAATGTTACTTTGCAAAACTCCACCCATCTTTGTGTATATAGTCTAATATAAATGTCAAGGCTGTATACCTGATTCAACAATTGCAGCCCCGCTCTACTTGAATTATACACCATCTTTCTTAAGCTCAACTTCATTTTTCCTGGTTTTTTTCATACACATAAGTCTCCACAATCAAACTTACTTCAGCTTTGATATCTCCATTGGCGGGGGATCTGAATGACTATGTCCTTGTTAAAATAGGTGTGTGTTGAACCCATCTCCGGTTGAATCCTGCGCATCTGTTGACTTTCGGTATTGACAGTTTGCCATATAAACAAGCTATAACCATGTAACCAACCTGTTCATATTATAATCATTACATGATATTTTTGCAGTTCTCAAATAGAAATGGGTTTTCATGATGCATTTTTCTGTATTATAAGCCTGTTTCCTGGTCGGTATATGGCTTCAGACAATAAACATAGGTTTGGTCGCTGCCAGTAGATTTATAGTACACTTTATGAAAATAAGGCACATGCTTTAGTGGGGTATTCAACACACATGTTTCGTAAGTAACATTGAATCTGTAGGATAGATGCAGCAATCAAAATTTGTTGCTGCAGTGGCTTTTCATATCATAATTCGACACAATTCTAGTTCTTGTGTTATATGCAAAACCAGATAAGAGAGGCAATGTGTAATTCTTGTTAGAAATTTGGTCTGTTATTTTATCATGAATATCTATAATTTGACAGATCTTATACCTCAATAATAGTTACCATTAGTTACCATGGAAACAAATTGGAGAATCATTTGGTTGCCATAGTCTCACATAAGTGGTAGGGCAGGTATAAGAGGCAAGTTGCTGTTCCTGAATATCTTTTAGTAACATATTTTCTGCCTTTCTTGCTGTAAATTTAACGTTTTCATTTGTTGTTACATCCGGATCCTTGTAGCATGAACGATTTTATAGTGGACGACTCGGATGTCAGTGAAGATGAGGATGATATCTACTACATCAGTACTGCTTACAAAACATCTTTTGTCACCAAAGAAGATCAAAAGTAAGTATCTACTGCTTACAAAACGTCTCCGTTACAAAACGAGTTAAGTGTTTCTTCTGATGCAGTTTCTACACTGTTTAACTACACTCACATTTTATGTATCCAAATGAAAAATTTTCTATAAGAAAAATTCCGAAAGGGAAATCTAGTCCAAAATCATTAGGAATTACAAAAGTTGAGATTTGATCAGAGGAAATCTTGCAGAGAAATTCCAAAGAATACACAAATGTTTAAATAGGTCCCACTAAAACTAAAAAGGATACATATCAGTTGGCTATGAATGATGATTAAAGAGTTGTCTCCCCTTCAATATTTCATTATGTACTTTATCATAATTGTACTCAACAACTTTGTTACAGTTGTAATATCTCTTCCAAAAGACTTGCCAATATACAAGGTATATAACATGAACATTTGTGGGGAGGATATTATCTTAATTATTAATTCAATTATTGCAATAATTTTTTTTCAGGAAAATTTTACCAATAGTTTTCCGTGACAGCAGTTCAGAAGACGAAGATTTCAAAACCCCAAGAGTTACTTCCAAAAGAAATGATGATCAGGTTTTTAAAACACCAATAAGTACAAGTAAGAATAATCAAAGTAAAATTTTGTATTGACAATGTCGTGATTGAAAGACTCAAATTCAGCCCATATTTACATTCAGGCAAAATTACATATCTGAATATTAATCGTTTTTTATGCTAACTAGTAAAAAAGACAAATTTTTGTTATGAATACCTGATAATAAAGGTGACCAAATTTCTTGTACTAATTGCCAAATTGTGGCAAACACATTTGGAACACCTTGGCTGATTCTAGAACCAAAGATATACGAAGAAAACTAAATAAGCGACATTGATCCAACATTAAAGTGAATAGTCGGGCAAAGAAAACCAGTCTAAATGCGTTCATTGGCCTTCCAAAAGTTCTCACATATTAATACAACGGTCACGTTCTGCTTACGTTTCCCTGTTCTGACCATTGAAATAAAGAAAAGTTGAAAGCATTGAAAGCGAGGCTGCGTGGAAATGTAACCACGGACATAGTCAGCCGGGAGGACGTTTTAGCATTCGTATACTTTAAATTAATTTCTATGTACGCAGACAGATTTTGACGAGAAAGTTAATTTTTCTATTCCATAAGAAATTATACTGGATACATTCACACCATTTTTACCGACTTTAGCCATCCTTGCCCGACTGTTCACTTTAAACACCTTCCACATATTAATGTACAATGTACTTGAATTCATGGTGTATTATTTGGGAGAATGAAATATTTTGTTATGGTGTATTATTTGGGAGTATAAAATATTTTGTTATGGTGCATTATTTGGGAGTACATATAAAATATTTTGTTTTCTCAGAGAAAAAGCCACGGAAATTAAAGACACCCTCAACAGATATATGGGGTTTGAAGGAGGATAACTGTTTGTACCATCCAAGTACCAAGTACAGCTTCCTGAAGTCACTCACGGAAAACTTACCACCACACAAGTGTGATCCCGAAGCAATAAGGTATCCAGTCTCATTAAGACATGTTATAGCCAGTGACAATATAACAAACATATAATAACAGTACACTTACTTTAGCCAATACTTTTATGATTTAGTTCAAATTATGTTATGATGTCAATGTTATGCCAAATATTTTGATGTGTCAGTTTACCCTAGATGTTAATTGCCGAGATGGAATAAGCTCAACTAATGATGCCATGCCCTAGTTTAAGCCAGGTATTTTCTAATTCTTTTGCGTCAGTATACTTTGAATAAATTGTCAAGCTGTAACAAGCTCTCAGCCTTCACAGTAACTGTCATTTCTTTTCATTGAGCTTAAGGACTGTGTATGGTTTGGGCTGATTTTGGCCCCAAACCCTGTCATTTACTTTTGTTGAATTTCAAATATTGAGTACATGCCTGATACAATTAGTATGATAGTTGTCTATCATTGCAATTATAGAGCGCATCCTTGGACCAACTTTAAATTTCTCCTAAATCTCTTCATCTTATTAGGTGCCTACATATTCACAGTAAATGTTAAGTTTGTTCAAGATTGTTCTCTATTGTTTCTTGCAGAAAAACCTATCAAAAATAGATAGAAAATACTTATTTATGCATATCCCAAATGGTTACCATGATAACTAGAACTCTAATAATAGAAAACTACCATGATAGGTGTATCAGGGATGTACTCAATATTTCAACTACAACAGCTTAATTACTTACCACTTAGTTGAAAAATTGATGGATTTCGAAGCCAGTAAGGGCCCAAATCATACATAGTCCTTTTAAGGAGATGAAAATAACATAATATTTACTTCAAATTTTATAATATGAGCTGTCAAGTTGAATACTTTGTTGCTATGCTATTAAACTTATGATGTCGTATCTCCTGATCAGCTGCTATCTCCATCAACTACTTGTTACTAGAATTTTGATATTTCGAACATTGATTCATCAAAACCTTGACATATAAAAAATCTCAATTTATCAATTTAAAAAAAAAATATTATTTTTGCAGGTTCATAAAAACATTTAAGAAATCCAAACAAGAACTTACACAGCATCTTTTTAAATTATTCAATGAAACAGTGTTTGAAAGCAAGGTAAGTGTACTACGACAGAACCAAGTGTGGTAAAATGGGAAGTTCTTCTCTCTTTTTAATTTCCTTGTTAATAATCTGATTTATTCACATGCTACCTTATTGTAACATTTGTGTGGTGTCTCGTGCCTTGAGTACCCTACTGATTGATCACTTGCAATGATTTCTATTTCCTGTCGCTGCTTTTTATTAATGGCCATCTTCTCCTGAAAACCTATGTTTTTAGACAATCCATTGTACTAATCATCATTGTGAAGAATACATCAACCTGTGATAGAATGTCAACTGTAACATAGTGCTTGATGTTTTCCAGTTACCTGACGATCTGGATGTGATCTGGAATTGTCGTCTGTTGAAAACAGCTGGCTGTTGTGTGTATAAGAAAGTGTCGACATCTGGAGGAGCTCGTACTGTCCGTATAGAGCTGTCCACCAAAGTCTGTGACTCCGCAGGTACTGAAACATTACCAGGTCCCGCTCCTGAATCAGTTTAATAGGTCTTCCGCTACTCACAATATTGGTATAGAGCTGCCCACAAAAGTCTGACTCCATAGGTACTAAAATGTTATCTGGTCCTGCTCCTGATCCACTACTTGCAGTAAGTGACTTAATTATTCACAAAAGTCTGATTCATAGTAGGAGTGTCACGGTTAACCGAAAATACGGTTAACCGAAAAATTCTACCGTACGGTTCGGTTCGGTACGATAATTCTAAGTTTCGGTTCGGTTCATTAAAAAAATAACTGTCCTATAATACCTGTAATTTACGTGTATAAACTGTATTGCAGATTATTTCATTGAAAATACGGCGAAGTTGTTTGTCAGAATCCCGAGAAATACACCTGTTGACCGACATATATGTGTAACACGTGTGCAAGTTCAGTCATTCAAAAGATCGTTTTTTGCTGTCTGCGGACATGGTTTTTCACATACATAATATCTAAATGATATATTTCACTAAATGTTTGATATTTTATAATTGATAATTTTTTAAAGGAAACACAATGACACATGTAATTCATGTGTGTTTGTTTGTTGACAGAGTTGTGTACAAATACATGTTTTCTATCGAATATGTTTGTTGACAGAGCATGTACGAGAAACACTGTAATTCATGTGAGTATGTTTGTTGAAGAGTGTGTACAATATAACATGTAATTCCATGTGAGTATGTTTGTGACAGATCGGTATGAGATACATGTAAATTCATGTGAGTATGTTTGATTGACACGACGTTATGAGATTACATGCAATTATGTGAGTATGTTTGTTGACAGAGTTGTACCCACACGATACATTAATTCATGGTGGAGTATGTTTTTTTGACAGAGCGAGTGTATCGAGATACTAGTAATTCATGTGCAGTATGTTTGTGGTGGCACAGAGCGTTATTTGAGATACATGTAATTCAGGTGAGTATGTTTGTTGAAGAGTGTGTACAAAGATACATTATTCATTGATAGTTTTTGACAGAGCGCTGTAATGAGAATGACAATGTAATTCATGTAGGTATGTTTGTTGACCAGAGTGTTATCAGATACATGTAATTCATGTGAGTATGTTTGTTACAAGAGCGTGTATGAGATACATGTAATTCATGTGAGTATGTTTTTGTTGACAGAGTGTGTATGAGATACATGTAATTCATGTGAGTATGTTTGTTGACAGAGCGTGTATGAGATACATGTAATTCATGTGAGTATGTTTGTTGACCAGAGTGTGTATGAGATACATGTAATTTATGTGAGTATGTGTTGTTGACAGATGGTACAAGATACATGTAATTCATCGTGAGTATGTTTGTCGAAAGAGTGTGTACAACATACATGTAATTCATGTGAGTAGTTGTTGACAGACATGTATTGAGATACATGTAATTTTCATGTGAGATATGTTTGTTGACAGAGCTGTATGAGATACATGTAAATTGCATGTGAGTATGTTTGTTGACAGAGTGTGTATGCATACATGTAATTCATGTAGTGATTGACAGAGCGTGTATGAATACATGTAATATTCATTGTGAGTGAGTGTTGTTAGACAGAGTATGCCATAGATACATGTAATTCATGTGAGTATGTTTGTTGACAGAGCGTTATGAGATACATGTAAAATTCATGTTGAGTTATGTTTTGAAAGCAGTGTGTACAAGATACATGTAAATTCATGTGGAGTATGTTTGTTGTGAAAGAGCGTGTATGAGATACATTGTAATTTGGTTTAGTAATGTGTCTGTTGACAGAGCATGTATGAATACATGTAATTTCATGTGAGTATGTTTGTTGACAGAAGCATGTTCATGAGATACATGTAATTCATGAGTAATGTTTGTTGACAGAGCATCTGAGAACATGTAATTCAATGCGAGTTGTTTGGTGACAGAGCGTGTATGAGATACATGAAATTCATGTGAGTATGTTTGTTGACAGAGCGTGTATGAGATACATGTAATTCATGTGAGGTATGTTTGTTGACAAGACATGTATGAAGATACATGTAATTCATAGTGAGTATGTTTGTTGACAGGGAGCATGTACGAGATACATGTAATTCATGTGAGTATTGTTTGTTGACAGACGTGTATGAGATAACTGTAATTCATGTGAGTATGTTTGTTGACAGAGCATGTATGAGATACATTGTCAATTCATGTGAGTATGTTTGTTGACAGAGCGTGTC
>SAYR01031483.1:670219-692437 GCA_004382745.1 Argopecten irradians irradians
TTATGTATGTTTCCGATAACATTAATCCCGCGAATATCGCCAGCTAAAATCAATCCGCCATTTGTAGCCGATTAGTAAACAAATCGGTGTTCCGGTCGGCCAATATTCCGTGAATTAAACCATTTTACGATTTTAACATGCACCTGGTACGTAACAATGTTTATCTCTATTAATAATTCAAATGCATAATACTTTTTAAAAACACTTTTTCTGCATAATACCGATGTCTATTGATTTGCTGTAAAACTTACGATTTCACATGTCAATCTTGACATAATAAATTGCTCATAACGATACGACAGAAAAGTTTTTTATGTACGAAATAAATTACATAACAGATACGAGGACATATATCTCTCTCTGTGACTGATTAATTTTTCAATAGTCTGCAAAGAGTCTAAAAAAATAAGAAAAATGTTCAATTATGTTTTTTTAAAGATGTTCCACTGCTGAGAGATCATAAATGATACTCAATATTTGAACAAAAAATGGTATTTAATCGTGTTATATGTCAAATTAAGACAAAAATGAATATAGAATAATTTTATGAAATTATCTTGCTGCATCACTTTTAGAACTTCAATGTATTATAGGATATAGTGCTGTGGATTATTTTTCAGGGCGCAATAAATTATATGTTTTAATTAAAGTGAAATCTTGATAAAAGAAAAAAAAAAACATTTGTTTATAGTGATAATACCACTTAAATCTAAAGCAGAACTTGCTTTTGATAGAATAATAGACTTAAAAAAAGTGTTAATGAGATTTGCCTGAACCGAAAACCGAAAAAAACGAAAACCGATCAAAAAAAAGTTGAAACCAACCGAGCTGAAAAAACATGAACCGGACATCCCTAATTCATGAGCTACCATTCAGTTTCAACATCCCCCCTACTAAAACTAGAAATCTTACATGGGATAAATGAGACAAGGATATCTCCAATCAGAATGAAAAATAAATTGATGATCAGCATGACACTTCCCAGAGTGTTAACTAGCCAAGGGTAAAACATTTTCTCAATCTACAATGCCTACACTCCATTTTTACTGAATCTCTATACTATGAGTCATTATTTGATCATACAGTTATCCAAATGTCGTCTTTGATATCAAAACTACCTTACTTCTGACCTTTATAAAAGAAAAAAACCTACCCACGAATAAAAACCTACCCAGACCAGATGTCCCGACTAACCACACATCAGTGGGTACTTGCTTATAGATATATCCAACTTGAGGTTTAAAGGGTTTCTAACAGCAATCTTTATACCCAAATTATTACAGAAGTTTGCTATTATATGTAGGAAACACAATACACATGTAAATTCATGCTGTGTTGTGTTGACAGAGTTGACAAGATACATGTTCATAAGCGAATAGTTTGTTGACAGACATGTACGAATACATGAATCAGGTGCAGTATGTTTGTTGAAAGTGTGTAACAAAGATACAGTAATCCATATGATATGTTTGTTGACAGACCTGTAATGAGATGACCATTAATTCATCGTCAGGTATTGTTTGTTGACCAGAGCTTGTATGAGATACATGACATTTCATGTGAGTATGTTGCTTGACAAGAGTGTGGTACAAGATACATGTAATTCATGTGAGTATGTTTTGTTGACAGTGTGTATGAGATCATGTAATCATGTGAGTATGTTGTTGACAGAGCGTGTATGAGATACATTAATTCATGTGAGTATTTTGTTGACCAGAGTGTGTACAAGATACATGTTAATTCTGTGAGTGATGTGTTGTTGACAGCTTGAGTGTAAATACATGTAATTTATCGTGAAGTATGTTTGTCGAAAGAGTGTGTATAAGATACATGTAATTCATAGCTGAGATAGTTGTTGACAGACATGTATGCAGATAACATGTAATTTCATGTGAGTATGTTTGTTGACAACATGTATGAGATACAAGTAAATTGCAGTGAGTAGTTTGTTTGACAGAGTGTGTATGAGATAATGCTAATCATGTAGATGTTTTGTATGAGATACATGTAATTCATGTGAGTATGTTTGTTGACAGAGCGTGTATGAGATACATGTAATTCATGTGAGTATGTTTGTTGACAGAGCGTGTATGAGATACATGTAATTCATGTGAGTATGTTTGTTGACAGAGCGTGTAAGAGACACCCTGATACACGAGATGTGCCATGCTGCTGTGTGGTTGGTGAACGGGAAGACGGATGGACATGGCCCTTACTGGAGGTATTGGTAAGTGTAATTTTCTTCTTTGTTTCATATATACTTAAGAATACTTAGTAATATTACATTTAAATGTTCATCTTCTCTTCTTTGGTTGTAAAGTTTGATTGCATATATACACAGGCAATATTTCTTCATATGAATTTCACGTGGCAAAAAAGTGAATTTCATGTTAACTGGGGCAAAAAAAGTAAAATTTCATGTGAAGCGGGACAAAAAAGTGAATTTCATGTGAAGAATTATTGCCTGTATACATTGGCATATGTGCAGTCAAGCATAGTAACCACATACTATGATAGTTACTAACTTTATTCTGTTTAAATCAAAACGGATGTAAATATAAATATAAAGATTTGTCTTCATTTTGATCACGTATATATGTCCGTATCATCTCGGTTGGCAAACACTCCTATTAGCAATCATATTGTCTCAGTAGAATATGTTTGTTGTCAGATGAGTTCAAACTACAGTATACATACGCATTCAAATATAAGATCAGTCCTTAATTACGTCAATGATTTTCACTTTACATTAGGCCTACCTATTGAACTAAGAATCAATCACTTTACATTACCTATTGAACTAAGAATCAATTCCTTGGTTTCCTCTGTCTGTGACAAAGAAATTTATTCACTGATAATGACTTTATTGTTATTTTTCATACCTGTCACTGTTTCATTTTAGGGCAAAAAAGTCAAACCAGACCCATCCTGAGATCCCTGTGATTGGCCGTTGCCATAGTTACAGTATAAACACCAAGTTTACCTACCAATGTAGCCAATGTGGATACAGGTAAGAGGCGAGACTTCATTAACATTCTGTAAATATCTATATTAAAATGAAATAAACCTTTATCGGTAATGAATTCATAAAATTGTTGTATTGATAGCTTGGAAAGGACGAAGTTGAACATTTATGTAGGAAATACATCATATCTTTATTTTGACACTTCTGCCATTATATGGAGGAACAAATGAGACTTTCCGTACTTTCAGGGTAGAACAGAAAAATCTCTTGTCTAGGAGGAGATTCATGACAGTCTAATCAGAGGTTTTGTGAATCTCCTCTAAGGGTAGAGATTTCCTTGTCCTTCTCTCTAGGTAGGGATTGATCCTTTGTCTGCACATGTCATCCTCTCTAGGTAGGGATTGATCCTTTGTCTGCACATGTCATCCTCTCTAGGTAGGGATTGATCCTTTGTCTGCACATGTCATCCTCTCTAGGTAGGGATTGATCCTTTGTCTGCACATGTCCTCCTCTCTAGGTAGGGATTGATCCTTTGTCTGCACATGTCATCCTCTCTAGGTAGGGATTGATCCTTTGTCTGCACATGTCATCCTCTCTAGGTAGGGATTGATCCTTTGTCTGCACATGTCATCCTCTCTAGGTAGGGATTGATCCTTTGTCTGCACATGTCATCCTCTCTAGGTAGGGATTGATCCTTTGTCTGCACATGTCATCCTCTCTAGGTAGGGATTGATCCTTTGTCTGCACATGTCATCCTCTCTAGGTAGGGATTGATCCTTTGTCTGCACATGTCATCCTCTCTAGGTAGGGATTGATCCTTTGTCTGCACATGTCATCCTCTCTAGGTAGGGATTGATCCTTTGTCTGCACATGTCATCCTCTCTAGGTAGGGATTGATCCTTTGTCTGCACATGTCATCCTCTCTAGGTAGGGATTGATCCTTTGTCTGCACATGTCATCCTCTCTAGGTAGGGATTGATCCTTTGTCTGCACATGTCCTTCTCTCTAGGTAGGGATTGATCCTTTTTCTGCACATGTCATCCTCTCCAACCCCAAAAAAATAAGTTAAAAAAATATGTGATTTAAAAAATGTTAAGAACATTTTTTAATTACCAACTGTATCAAATTGAAGATTTTTTTTTCTTTCAAAAACTTAGTTAAACTCTTTGCACTGTGAAAAACAATAATCTAGTTTGAAATATTCAAACTCAAAGAAATACTTGTATATATTGTATCAACACTATTCAAATACAGTCTTTTTAACGAGTAAACAGCAGACATTGCAATGATCATTAGGTCAAGGTTCGAGTTAAAGGTCAAATGTGATGTGGATTGTCCAATTGGACTGCACAGTATTATGGAAGTTGTAAAATGGTATATGCAAATATGACATTTTACAACTTCTGGTTTATCACACGAAATTAGTAAAAAGACTGTGTATGGTTTCGTGGTTTTTGGCTCCCAAATTCATCAAATTTTCAAACCTGTTATTTAGTAATTGTTGAATATCAAAATATCTTAATAGGTATGATAGATATTATTACTGTATCTGTGAGAGAATAGGTATGATAGATAATATCATTGTAGCTGTGAGAGAATAGGTATGATAGATATTATCACTGCAGCTGTGAGAGAATAGGTATGATAGATATTATCACTGTAGCTGTGAGAGAATAGGTATGATAGATATTATCACTGTAGCTGTGAGAGTTAATTCAGTTAATTTATGAATATTTTGGAGGGTCAGCATGACACCTTAAAGCTGCGAAATTAGAAAACTTTTATTACATATAAATCAAGGATGTACTAAATATTTGAAATGCAATAATTTTATTTTCTTTATACTTAGTTTAAAAAATCAATGGATTTGGGGACCAAAAAGGGGCCAAACAATACATAGTCCTTTGACTGGTTAATCACTTTCTGGGTTTTTACTTCTACTATTCTATATATTACTACACTCTATATAACTACAAAGTATTAAAATAAAACATACATGTACTACTAATATATCTATATATACTTATATGATACTGTGATGGTTTCTGCTTGTAGAATTGGCCGTCATTCCAAGTCACTGAATACAGACATAAAAGTTTGTGGATACTGTCATGGCCGCTTCGTGTTGCTTAGCAACACTGGACAGAGTGGTTCTACACCAGGGAGTGGGGTGTCTACACCTCGTACACCAAATAAGTTTGCTTTGTTTGTCAAGGACAACTACGGCGACGTCAAGAAACGAGAGCACAATCTCAAACATAAAGACATTATGAAAATACTGAGCCAGGAATTCGCTAAAAGTAAAATCTCTGGATAAATGTAAATTTCCCTATAATTTCATAACTCAGGAAATTGTATTTTTCAAAAAGCAATGCACAGCTTTAAAATGTATTTATTGTTTTAAATGTTTGTTGTGTGACTTTTACTACAGAAGTAAACCTGATCTCAATAAAATCCATTATTTTATCATATTTTGAACAATGTTTAAGAAATTCAATTATATATTAGAAGTCTCTACCCCATTACGTATATGTAAAAGTTTTGATTAAACTGGCAGACTTTAACGTTGTGATATGAATCTTCTGGCATAGAATGGAATACAGACATTACCAGTATTTTTGGCAGATACAACTTTCACTTAAGCATTAATGTCACTATTTTTAACTTCATCAGGATATGAAAGAAATTTTGTTTGCAAACTGTGAGAATCCGCTGCTATGTGGATTCTCACAAAAGTTTCCAAACAAAATTTATTTCATAACATGATGAAGTTAAAAAAATACTGACATCTATGCTTATAATTAATTTTTCAGACTACTTGATAAAATAAGATACGTTTAAACGAACTATTCCATTGATTTTCCAAAGGATTATTTTCCCAAATCAATACACAACGTTGATGTCTCTATTGTGACGTCATGTTTACGTCGTATTTACACACCATTCTTGGATTTTTTCCTTCAAAGAGGTATGAAGAAAAAGAATCAACCAACCAGAAAGTCAGATTTAACATGAAAACAAAGAAAAGTTCATGATATTGTTTTGGTATAGAAAATTTAATTATTGTCACAAAATAAGGAGTAAGAAGCTAGTAAAGCATATGTAGCCAGACTGCGAAACCTTTGTACTTTCATATTCATTATTCTCATCTCTAGTATCAAGTATCAGGATGTTTTAACCTGTGAAAATAGCCAGCTATATAGAGTGGTCAGGTGGTGTAGTGGTTAAGCAACTCGTCTTTCACCTAGCCGGCAGTGGTTCGATCCCCGACACGGACGTGAAAAGGTCAAGGGTCACCTGCCCAATAATGTAGGTTTTCTGTAAGTGCTTTGGTTTTCTTCCCACTTTATAAGACTCCTTTTATCCAAACCATTGAAAGTGATTTGTATAAGTTATATGATATGCTTTGCAATTGATGTAAAATAAATAAAGTGGTCTATATGGCATTCTGACCCACAGGGACCTGGCACGAAAATTTTTAACCAATAGTATACATATATATATATTATAATATCGATACTATAATATATATATATATGTATACTGTTAGTTTAAAAATATTGTGCCAGGTCCCTGTGTTCTGACCAAAGTAATCATTTTGAGGCGAGGTTCTCTGGTAGGAGCTTGTGGCTAGTTCACATAGGAAATATCACACTAGCACAGACCAATTCATTTCTCAGTCTAACAAGGTACATAGGTCAGCAAGGTGTTGAACCATGCATGCATCAGAACGACATGGAACATGATTAGTAAGGAGTATTTTATAGCTCAAAAGACTTCTGGAGAGAAGTAAAAATCTTGAGAAATGTTATTGACACCTTTTTGTAATTGCCTATTATTGGGCCAGATTTATATCTCTACTTGGCATCATATAAAACATTAACACAGTCAAATATTATTTACATTATATACATAATCGAAAATTTAAAAAAAAAAAAAAAAAAAAAAAATGTTTTTCTAGTGATTGACTGCGATAGAACTCCATTAGCACATATAGGGATAATTTAGTACCCAGCCATAAAAAGCAGGAGTGCCCGGAGAAAAACCACTGACCAGTAGTCAGTACCTGGCAACTGCCCCACATGAGATTCGAACTCGCGACCCAGAGATAGAGGACTTGTGTTAATATGTCAAGGCATCTTAACCCCTCGGCCACTGCGGCCTCTGTTATAATGTATATGCCTTTACTCTTTACAAACCGGAGCATTCTATAAACGTTCCCACATATAAAATATCAAACATACCAGGTGCACACAGAAATCGGAAAAGAAGTGATTAACTTTCTCTGCCAACACTGATTATTCTGGAAAAGTTATCACAATGTTGGCCCCCAGGAACGATGGATATGATTTCAAAACGTACATGTATCAAATATGTTTAAACCATTAATAATCACAAGTTTGAAGTCCTTCGAGAGGAAGGGAACAGATTTTGTATCGATACTGACTCTGACTCTGAAAATGCTTCCAGGATTCGGAGGTGAAGAAAAACATCCAAAGCACCAACACATGATCAGTAGTTGACAGTTACCCTATGTTGTATGGATTTCAGACTATCAATCTGAAAGTGAGATGTGAGGAATATAGTGTAGGGACATCTGATCCTTCCAGGGGTTACTATCACTGTCGTTATGTTCACTCTTGGACTCTGTCATAGCAAAACAGATGGCAGTTCAGGAGAAAAAAAATGACCAATCACAGGTCTGCAGAGACTTCCTTTGAAAGATTACAAAGAACAATGCCCAAATTAAAAGTCACATACAGTCAACTACAGTATCATTATTCGATTGTTTTGATGTACATCAATGGACCAAACTACCTGTCTCATCTGTTGTCATCTGCAGGCCTATGATTGGTCAGTTTTTCTTGTGACATAGGCCAGAGGTGGATACAAAACTAGAAAATGTGAAGAAGAAAAAAAACCAAAAACATCTGGATGGGACCAATTCACACACCACATGGTATCTCATGTTTGTGTAGTATTAGTATCGCCAATAGTGATGGAACGTAACTCTTTGTAATATTACTGAAATGACGTTAGCACAGGATGTCATCTTTTAGTATCGCGTGGTATGTGGGTTTGTCCCATTGGTATCAGTCAAAACACTGACTTATGCTTCAGATTACATCTATGCATTTTTAACACATTTAGTTTGTATCAATTTATTGAATACTGAAAATTAGAAAATGTTACGTTTTATGATAAAAAGAACACCTTAGAGAAAACACATGTATATAGATGATAGTACATTAATGTGAGAATATTGTAGCAATACATGATAGTCAAACATACAGTAGTTATATTTGTTTGATAAATTATCTCTGGGAAGCATTGATATCACTAATTCAATGAGCCGATTTGTTTATAGACTCTCATTAAAGTTTGCAAACAAATTTTGTTTACGTAACCTGATGAAATTTAAAATATTGCAATTATTTTTTTCAGACAACTGAAAATAAAATTGGTAATTCTGTACCAAAGTTTTAGTTAACCTTGATATCTCTGGACAAGGAATTGATATAAGCTTTAAGCTTGTTTTCCAATCCCAAATGTTCTATATGTTTTGTATGTATATATCAATGTATCGGTATGAATAAATACTGTAAATAAAATTTTAAACATAAATTATGTGTTGTACGTCACAGCGTGTATGATGTATTACGCACGTTTACATGTTTACGTTGTCCATGTGATTATTATTTTAAGATACGATTACATTGAATAAAAAAATGTCTTTAGTCATGGTAATGTCAGGTTTTTGTGCCTTTCTCTTGATTATTTTTTAGAGGTATGTTCATTTCAGCAAGTTGGATCTAGTATGAAAACAAAGAAAAAAAATATTATTTACAATAGACAATTTCTATTTTTTGTAAATATCATAGGGATTATAATGGCACACAGAAATTAATATGTGTGCTTCTATCATTTTTTCGAACCTTATATTTTACTTATGTTTATTTTGTTGTCGTTGGATTTTTTTGTAATATATGGTAAAAAATCAGTAGAATATATATACTAATTAACAAAAAGTAACATTCATTCTATCAACTAGTGTTACAGTATTATGCTTAATTTGAATGTGATAGGCTGATATATACATATATATGCTGCTCACACCTATGATAATCTTTCAGATTTAAATCATACAGTTACATTAAATTTTATTGGTAATTTATTTTATATTTCCAAACAAAAATATATGTATACAACAAAGTTGTTTTCTAATGAAATAAGTTTCTAAAGCAAGATTTTCAGAGGAAAAAGTAACAAAAAAACTAACAAATGTGCCAGATTAATAAAAATAATAATAAAATGAAACATCTTTGTACCTGTGAAATGTTACATTTCAAATTTTGCATAATGATTTATAGTTAGACCTATTTTTGTAAAAATAACTTTATCTGTTCTGATGTCTATTTTTAGAAGGGGAATTCCTTATGAATTCGGAACGTACCATATTTAAGGGTAAGTCGATTCTGTTGCGGAAGGTAGTTTCCCGTTCAATGTTGAATTTGTTTCAATCTTTTTTTCTCAATTATTGATGTATATTTTACAATCCAAGGTTTAGATTATGTATGTAGAACATTTGCGCTAAGGATTCATGTTGAATGGATTTTTTTTCACTTGATTCACCAAATATTGCAACGTGGACTCTTCCGGGCAGAAGGTCGTGATTTCGTGACGTCACACATCAGGAAAATGGCGGTTCAATTCGCCAGCTTCGTCAAAAGATTGAAATATTTCTTGTCACTTTCGCCTATATATCAATGGATCTTTTAATTCGTAAGTATGGCGGAACCCAGGAGATTACAATTTACCACTTTGGATAATAAGAAAGAAACTGCAAGCTCGGAAACCCCTGTGTGTACGGCACGTTTCGTGTTGTCTCTCAAAGAATCCACCGACGAAACATGCTCGGAGTTTTCTTACACGGAATTACTGAAAAAGCACTCGGTAAGTTATAAAATCGCCGAAAAACACATGAAAAATACATCTTTATGATATTTTGATAGATATAGATTAATTAAAGTACTTTCTATCAGTTTATAGCATTGTTTAATGTAGTTTTATATGGGGGGATTCCCGTCAGGAAACGGTTTGTTTTCATCACCCCTCTCCTCTTAGTCCATGTAAAAGCTCAGAAAATGGCTGAACTACGTCAGTCTAATGTTCTCGAACTGCCTACAATATAGCCAGACCTTGCCTGTACGCCATTTTGAACATTTGTGCTCTGAAATCCTCTTTCATTATATTTCCCAACCCCTTCCCGTGAGCTGGCCGGTATCTCCCAAACCCGACGTGTGGATCACCGATTACACGTTTAGTTTCGCTGAATGCAAAAGCTATGTTTCTCATGATTTTGTGTGTGAAAATACACTGATGTTATACTGGGGATGAACAGTTATTTCCTGGCCATATTGGTTTATCTACTTGTGTTTGCTTCGTCTTCCATGTTAGATGCTAACGTGACATTTATTTATATCCCGATCTTGCACATTACCCTCGGCCAAACAGTTCTCTGTTCCGATTGGTTGATACTTCTATGAACATTTCCATAGATTGTTAGAAGTTTTGGTGAAGGGTGATTATATTTGCAAACAGTAAGAATATAACACAACACATTCTGCGTGACCTTTGTAATTTTATTTACCTTCTGGTGCGATTATATTGATTGTAATATCTGAAGTTTCTGTTGATGTTGCAATATTGTGATGTCAATGTATTTGTGAGTGGTACTGACACACCAATGCATTAGGTTACAGACATGAAATATCTGTGATGAGGGAATTTCAGCTGTTGTGGGGGAGACAAGGCGAAATTTAACAAAATTACATAGAAGTATAAAATCATGTGAAATGCGATTAATAATTGACCTGTGACGTCACCCAGGTAAGTCGGACGTTGATTATCGGCGATCCAGCATGAAGATTAGATTATAGTCGGAACACAGTTTACAATCAGCGGATTAATTTTGTGAATGTTTGATAGGTATTTTATGTTGTATTTGGAAAAGATGACTTTGTAAAAATATTTCTTAGAGCGCGTGCGCAATCTGTTCCGGATCGGAAAGTGGGTCAACACTGATAAAGTGATGTGTGTATTGATACACGTTAGCGGCGCGCGACAGCAGACGAAAACCTGCATCGTTGTCGCCTTTGTCGTAGTCTGCACATAGGTAGATGTTTTGGGGATAATTTAATCATCGAAATATTGATTAGTTTTTATACTGGCGCTGTTCGGGATATGGTGACTGGTAGATAAGCGGGGTTAGCCGTGTGTAGCGCTGTGTACTGGGACTAACGAGGGGGTGGTGTTGTGTCTAGTGGCCGCGGCAGTAGTCAGTCAGCCGTACGTAGCGGCGTGTTATCGGGGCGGGCTTTTGTTCTCGCCGCCGCTACACCCAGCCCGGGGGTGAGCGGCCTCACGTGTATGCGCGGAATGCGCGCTGCGGCGTGCGCGCTCATGTACGTGACGTAGAAAAGTTGGGGGTTGTTTGTACGTTTTCAACGATTTCCTATGTGCATACGCTCCTTTACTAAACAATACGAGGGAGCTGATATATTTAGTGATTAAGTGTGAATTCATGATGTATTTTAGGGGGGCAATGGCCTTGAAAGGTCAAGGAGTAATCACAGTGTAAAAAATATTTAGAAGTGAATTAAAAGTTAGCGGAATTGTCTTTAGTTTTGACCTTTGAAGTGAAATAATGTTTATTTTAAGTAATTTGCGCTATACTATGTATGAATGACATAATATGTTGTACAAATGCGTTGGTTTCTATGTTGTACAATGTAACAATAAATGTTGTAACATTGTTTTCTAATGTTGTTACATGACATTGGTGTATTACAACATTGTTTAATTGTATAGTTACTCTTTCTTAACTTTTTAAAATCTTTAGTATGGTGTGTTTAAAATAATATGCAAAGAAATAATTTTTGCAAATTAAACTGTAAACTTTTGGTTATAATTCAGGTGTGAGTATTGTTGTACCTATATGCTAGATATCTATATGTATATAGGATTACAGTATTATAGCCAGTTTAGGGATCATTATATAGACAAATGGTATGTTTTTCCCCAGGCAATGCTACTAGCACCAATGTGTATCTAAGTACCACATAAATGCATGTTTTATCAAAATTTACTTTAAAGATGCTTTACCGCCAACAGAGCACAAACAATACTCATCATATGAACAATAATTGTTTACTCAGGCTTTTGACGGATGCACAATCAGTGCTTCATTCCATATAGGGCATAGTGCCATGAATTATTTTAGGGACGCAATTGATTATTTTTATTATTTATGTCTTGAAATATATACATTAAGAAACTTTTCAGTTGTGGTAATGGTGTAAAGTAAGTAACATTTCTAACTAAAAAAATCTCTGCTCCTGTTTTTGGTCAGAGAAAAAAAAGTACCATCCCTCTTTGGTGTAGCATCATAAACCCTTTAATGAGTTTTTAAAAAAAAAGCACTATCATGAAATGGAGACTTATCTTTCATATAAATGTTTTGTATGACTGCATCTATTGATAAATTGTCTGAAATGTGTCACCATGAATTGACACTACCTTAGATACGGTTTGTTCAATGCCCAAACATTTGTTTCTGTTAGAAAGATTCTGTATTACATTCTTTGGTTGAGCATTTGTTCTTGTGAACATGGTTTTAGTTTATCTCTTTGTGGAGTACTCCTCCAAGTTCTGTCCAGTAGCTGAATATTTCCCTGTGTTAGGAAAGGTGCTAAGGAGTTTTTCCCCTTGACTAAATATTGACTCCTAAGTAAAAAAGTAACATGTCTATGTGATGGTTTCCAAATATTAAAAAACACAACAATAAAACAGTTTTTGTATCTCCCTCCAAAAACTGTTTTATTTCATTGTAGGCAGATACAAAAACTGTTTTATTTCATTGTAGGCAGATACAAAAACTGTTTTATTTCATTGTAGGCAGATACAAAAACTGTTTTATTTCATTGTAGGCAGATACAAAAACTGTTTTATTTCATTGTAGGCAGATACAAAAACTGTTTTTATTGTTGTGTACATATATTATTTAGCTAATAATATATATATACTGGAAGGGTTTTCCTTGACTGAACATTGACTCGTACTTGTACTAGTATAGGAAGGTTTTCCCTTGACCAAACATTGACTCTTACTTGTACTAGTATAGGAAGGTTTTCTCTTGACCAAACATTGACTCTTACTTGTACTAGTATAGGAAGGTTTTCTCTTGACTAAACTTTGACTCTTACTAGTATAGGAAGGTTTTCCCTTGACCAAACATTGACTCTTACTTGTACTAGTATAGGAAGGTTTTCTCTTGACTAAACTTTGACTCTTACGAGTATAGGAAGGTTTTCCCTTGACCAAACATTGACTCTTACTTGTACTAGTATAGGAAGGTTTATAGAAAATTCTCCTCTGGGTGTATACACTCACCATTGTGGGAAAGGTTCCAGGTTGTTTCTCCTAACTGATCATTTACTATCATCAGTTATTGACCCCTCGATAGGGTTTGAGTTTTGTTCCCTGGCTGGTTATTTGCCTCTGTAAAGTTTTTGGATTATGTCCCCTGGCTGAACATTCGCCCCTATCAGGAAAGTTTGGGTTATGTCCCTTGGCTGAACATTCACCCCTATGAGGAAAGTTTGGGTTATGTCCCCTGGCTGAATATTCACCTCTATGAGGAAAGTTTGGGTTATGTCCCATGGCAGAACATTCACCCCTATGAGGAAAGTTTGGGTTATGTCCCCTGGCAGAACATTTACCCCTATGAGGAAAGTTTGGGTTATGTCCCCTGGCTGAACATTCACCCCTATGAGGAAAGTTTGGGTTATGTCCCCTGGCAGAACATTCACCCCTATGAGGAAAGTTTGGGTTATGTCCCCTGGCAGAACATTCACCCCTATGAGGAAAGTTTGGGTTATGTCCCCTGGCTGAACATTCACCCTATGTGGAAAGTTTGGGTTGTGTCCTCTGGCTGAACATTCACCCTATGAGGAAAGTTTGGGTTGTGTCCCCTGGCAGAACATTTACCCCTATGAGGAAAGTTTGGGTTATATCCCCTGGCAGAACATTTACCCCTATGAGGAAAGTTTGGGTTATGTCCCCTGGCTGAATATTCACTCCTTTGAAGAAAGTTTTGGTTGTGTCCCCTGGCTGAACATTCACCCCTATGAGGAAAGTTTGGGTTATGTCCCCTGGCTGAACATCCACCCCTATGAGGAAAGTTTGGGTTGTGTCCCATGGCTGAATATTCACTCATATGAGGAAAGTTTGGTTTATGTCTCCTGGCAGAACATTAAAGTTTTGGTTGTGTCCCCTGGCTGAACCTTTACCCCTATCAGGAAGGTTTGGGTTATGTCCCCTGGATGAACATTCACCCCTTTGAGGGAAGTTTGGGTTATGTCCCATGGATGAACATTCACCCCTATGAGGAAAGTTTGGGTTATGTCCCCTGGCTGAACATTCACCCCTATGAGGACAGTTTGGGTTATGTCCCCTGACTGAACATTCACCCCTATGAGGAAAGTTTGGGTTGTGTCCTCTGGCTGAACATTTACCCCTATGAGGAAAGCTTGGGTTATATCCCCAGGCAGAACATTCACCCCTATGAGGAAAGTTTGGGTTGTGTCCCTTGGCTGAACATTCACCCCTATGAGGAAAGTTTGGGTTATGTCCCTTGGCTGAACATTCACCTCAGTTAGGAAAGTTTGGGTTATGTCCCTTGGCTGAACATTCACCCTTATGAGGAAAGTTTGGGTTATGTCCCTTGACTGAACATTCACCCCTATGAGGAAAGTTTGGATTATGTCCCTTTGCTGAACATTCACCTCAGTGAGGAAGGTTTGAGTTATGTCCCCTGGATGAACATTCACCCCTATGAGGAAAGTTTGGATTATGTCCCCTGGATGAACATTCAACAAGATAACTTTGTTGTTGGTAATAACATAGTTACCCTTTGATATAACTACTGTTTATGTTGCTAGCTAAGACTTGTTACTGTTTTGATTCCAGTCTGCTACAAATGGTGTACAGAAGGAACGTTCTTCTGACGATGGTACAGATAAACCAAAGAATGACCTGTCAGGTCCGTTTGGGGATGAGGACGATCCAGACGAGGTGGCAGCTATCGCCCGACAGTTTGAGGAGAAATATGTACGTATTATACCATAAACCATCAAACTTGCATATACTGAAAGATGTGAATTCGTTTTCAAGCTCTCTTGTATATGCATAATTGTGTGAAAATTTGTCCCTGAATATAATACATGTATTTAGGAAAAAACTCTTGAAATTGTGTTTTTTTAATTATGGTTGCTTATGCAGTCATCAATGGTCTTCTGGGAAAAAATGTAAAGCATCTAAAGATAATTTGTTAGGATAATATCATTAAAAAAATTCACACACATTGCATCTTCATTTCATAATGTATTAAAATAAAATATTTGTACATCTTATTGGCAGGGCCCTAAACCCGGAACAAAGAAACCAGTGGTCGAGATGATTGACCTCGGAGAAGGATATGATGAGAATGATCCGTTTATAGACAACTCGGAGGCTGTAAGACTTTAACACTCTCTTTTCTGTAATGTGACTCATTGTGACAGAACAGAAATAAAATCTGAGGCCACATAATTCTGTTATTTCTGTGGCACTTCAATCATTGTTGGTGACTTAAGTTCAAAGGATCCAGTATTTTTCTTATTCTAAGTGACCCACATATCACTGTCAGTCTGTTTCTAATGGACTATGATATCAAACGAACTCTCCAATTAAATACTTATTTGGAAACCTATATTTCAGCAGTAAATTTATTTGTAGGAATATGTTTTATCCCAAATTATCACTAAGCTAAATCTATAAAAGGTTGTTAATATACCAATAAAAAGTGTCTTTTATGATAATTTAATCTTGTGTACAGTACGATGAGTTGGTGCCATCAACATTGACGACACGTCTTGGTGGGTTCTACATCAACTCAGGAAAGCTAGAATTCCGAGAGCTGTCTGACGACTCCATGGATGCATTTCAAAAATCAACTCCTCTCCAAAAAAAGAGAAAGAAGCAGGTATGTCAACCACCACTTCAGATCAATGTCATAGACATTGTATGGAAGTGTAAAGTTTGATTAGTAAAGAATCTTTATAAGAGAATGATTATTTATTTGTTTGGTTGGAATGACTTCAACATTTTCTTTGAATAAATTGATTAAAAAAGTGCAGATGTACTTGCTTCTAAAAATGTCTTAATACGCCAGAATGTGTGCTCATCATCATTACACCAGTGCTATCCTTCCATTTACAGGTAATTGCTTCAGACTCTGAATCTGAAAAGGAGGAGAAGACGAAAGAAAACAAGAAAGTTGTCATCAAGATGAAGGTAGGGCATTATTGGATACCTGTCTAAGGTAGGGCATAAATAGATACCTGTGTCAGGTAGGGTATAATAGATACCTGTCTTAAGGTAGGGCATTAATAGGTACCTGTCTAAGGTAGGGCATTAATGGATACCTGTCTAAGGTAGGGCATAAATAGATACCTGTGTCAGGTAGGGTATAATAGAATAATAGATACCTGTCTTAAGGTAGGGCATTAATAGGTACCTGTCTAAGGTAGGGCATTAATAGGTACCTGTCTTAAGGTAGGGCATTAATAGGTACCTGTCTTAAGGTAGGGCATTAATAGGTACCTGTCTTAGGTAGGGCATTAATGGATACCTGTCTAAGGTAGGGCACCTTAATGGATAAATGTCTAAGGTAAGGGCATTAATAGATACCTGTCTAAGGTAGGGCATTAATAGATACCTGTCTTAAGGTAGGGCATTAATAGGTAACTGTCTTAGGTAGGGCATTAATAGATTCCTGTCTAAGGTAGGGCATTAATGGATACCTGTCTAAGGTAGGGCAGTAATAGATACCTGTCTAAGGTAGGGCATTAATAGATACCTGTCTAAGGTAGGGCATTATAATACCTGTCTAAGGTAGGGCATAATAGATACCTTCTAAGGTAGGGCATTAATGATACCTGTCTAAGGTAGGGCATTAATGATCCTGGTCAAGGTAGGGATATTAATAGATACCTGTCTAAGGTAGGGCATTAATAGATACCTGTCTAAGGTAGGGCATTAATAGATACCTGTCTTAGGTAGGGCATTAATAGATACCTGTCTAAGGTAGGGCATTAATAGATACCTGTCTAAGGTAGGGCATTAATAGGTACCTGTCTAAGGTAGGGCATTAATAGATACCTGTCTATAAGGTAGGGCATTAATTGGTACCTGTCTTAGGTAGGGCATTAATATGGTACCTGTCTAAGGTAGGGCATTAATAGATACCTGTTTAAGGTAGGGCATTTAGTAAATGTCTTAGGTGGGCATTATAGTTCCTGTCTAAGGTAGGGCATTAATGGATACCTGTCTAAGGTAGGGCGTAATAGATACCTGTCTAAGGTAGGGCATTAATAGATACCTGTCTAAGGTAGGGCATTAATAGATACCTGTCTAAGGTAGGGCAGTAATAGATACCTGTCTAAGGTAGGGCAAATTATTATACCTGTCTAAGGTAGGGCATTAATAGTTTAAGTAGCCTGTCTAAGGTAGGGATTAATAGATACTGTCTAAGGTAGGGCATTAATAGATACCTGTCTTAGGTAGGGCATTAATAGATACCTGTCTAAGGTAGGGCTTAATAGAACTGTCTAAGTCTTAGATACTGCTAGTGCATTAATAGATACCTGTCTAAGGTAGGGCATTAATATGGTACCTGTTTAGGTAGGATTAATAGTACTGTAAGGTAGGGCATTAATAGTACCTGTTAAGGTAGGGCATTAATAGGTACCTGTCTAAGGTAGGGCATTATTAGGATACCTGTTAAGGTAGGGCATTAATAGTACCCTGTCTAAGGTAGGGCATTAATAGATACTGTCTAAGGTTAGGGCATTACAGGTATTTTTAAAAAAGCTTTTTTTAACTAAATTTTTTGCAATAAATTATGATGCTTTACATTTCAGAAGAGAAAATAAAAGATGGTATAGAGGGCGAAGAAAAAAACGAAAGAAGAAAAATTATTGAATGGAGAGGTGTTGAAAAGTCGTTTAAAAAAACCTAAAAAGCCTGAAGAAAAAGAGAAAACTAAAAAAGTAAGAAATATCAATGAAAGAGGGGTTAAGGAATACACTAAAAAAGATACTTCAATCTAGATAAGATACTTCAATGGAAATTTCAGGTGCTTTTAAACTGATATCATTCCGATTGTGTGTAATATTTAGATACAGTGTAACTTCCCGAAACCGAACCTTCTCAAAACCGATCACCTCAGGAAAAGGAACATGAATGACATGTACGGAATGAATTCCTCTTTAGTAATAGTAGATAAAACTTCTCAAAAACAATCCCTCCCCATTCCGAATACCTGACCAATTTTGAGATCGGAATAGTCGAATGTAACTAAAATACACTTCTGAAAACCGGTCTTACCTGAGCGACACTGATAACTTGCATTGAGATCTGATCACCGACCGTGAAATACACACGTACCTGTATCGATAGTTGTGGCATGCCATGTTCTAGGGCATGTACATACAGGTGTGAAGGCTATAGGTATATGTTACACGGTAATTATACAGAGATGGTTTGTGTAATTATTTAAACATGGCTATTGTTTAGATATTTAACGAAGGTCTACCACGTGCATACAGTTTGTTTACTGTAGGAAAACAAGCAGAGCTAGAAATAAAGAGAAAGTTTCGTAAATAAAATTTTGAGAGTCTCACACGGGTTATTTATTTAAATATGTAGTTGTCGTGTCGGATAACGTAATTATCTGTATGAAGAGTGTCAAAGCCATGCATTGTTTTAGAAAATACCATGCTATATAATGGCCGGCATCAACTGATCATCGTGACCATATTTAATTTGATATTTACGTAACGGAAACCGGAACATACCAAAGACTAACTACGTTTATAGCAGTTAACAAAATCAAGATTGTTATAAACCATTCCTTTTAAACTTATGATTCTCTCATTTGTGATAACATTCGAAAATTGTCGGTTATAATGAATACTAGGCATACAGGCAGTACAGTACAGAGTAGTAAACGACTTACGGTCGATTAAATCCTGATCGTAATGATCATTATTCGGTTCACTTCTCCAAAACCGAACCCTCTCTAAACGGCCAAAATTTATTCTATGCACCGCCATGATCGGTTTGGGAAGTTCCACTGTATTACGTTTCAAATGTATTAATTCCTTATTGTAATAATGGTGTTAAATTTGGTTATGAAGATAAAATATGGTCTCCATTGCAGACATATAACTATTTTAAACTCATTTATTTATTAACAGGAAGAATTGGTCGGCCAACTGTTGGTGAGCTCCTAAAACAGCAGACCAGTCAACAGCGACGCCTACCTCAGTCACAAACTATTTAAACTCTGACAGCCAGGAAAGTAACGACTCCTCTCAGGACGGAAACCAGAAAAGTTATTCCCCGATAAATGTTACAAGTAACGTCGAAGGGGACTCGAACAGTAGAGAGGCTGGGGAAACAAAGTCTGTCGATCCTTACAGATACCTAAACTCCCTCAGGGACTGCCACAACCACTCATAGACACTATAGAAAAGTTAAAAGAGGTAATGTGTCTGTAGTAGAGATGTCAGTCATCCACAGGCTCGGCCTTCTGATCATGATTTTATATCAGGACAATTTAAAACTCACATATTATATTGTTTTTGGGCTGTCAATCATCCACAAACTCCGTCCACTGATCATCAAGACTCATACCTCTTTTTTTTTTTCGCCATTCCATATCCCAACAAGACTTTATAATGTAAGGTATTAGAAAGTGTTTTCAATAAGATTGCTGTATTATGATTTACAATAATTGTGACCAGTTGTTTTTTGTTTGTGTGCCTTATATTTTGTAAAAGATAATGGGTCTTTATTGAACTGAAACTAATGGAAGTTTAGTGTGCTAGACATACAAAGAGACTTTTTACAGTTTGTGTATTAAAGCATAGTTTTCTCTGTCATTTACAAGTAAGTAAATAATTAATAGTTTACACATTTATGGATTTTTTATACATATATGTTACTTGTATAGTAGATATGTGCTTCGAAAATGTAGTCTACTGATGTTTTTCATAAATATAAATTAAAACAATCATTTTGTGTATTAAATGAAAAGTATTTTTCAATTTCCCATGGTTATTGTTTAAATTCACTAGCTCTTGGAGTCATTCCATTTTTGTGTAAATCAGACTTATCTGCTTTGATGAGATTTGTTAGCGAACTTGTTGTTCATATTTCTCAAAAGTGGTCTGGTGCTAAAGGGAGATAACTCTACCAAACAAAATCACTGGGTAATAGGTGGAGAAAATATATCAGCATACCAGTTTCATCATATACATGTAGTCAGTTTGACTCTCTTTATCTTTTTTTCTTTTTTTTTTTAGTGTACCAAAACATTGACTTTTTTTTATTTTATTTTTTGTGTACCAAAACATTGGACTTATTCATATAACTTCACCAAAAATGTTAGATATTTGAAGATCTCTCACCGCGGAAGAGCATAAATGATATTCATCATTTGAACAATAATTGGTGTTTAATCGTGTATTTATAGTCTAATTAACACAAAAATAATATAAATAATAATAAAAAAAAAAAAAATTGCCTTTGGTGCATGCGCAATCAGTGCTTCATTGCATTTAGGATAATAGTGCCACGGATTTTTTCGGGATGCAATTAATTATTTTCCATATTTTTAACTTGAAGTAAAATTAGAAACTTAAACTGTTCAATGATGCGAAAAGATGTAAATTAGGTACTTTTGTAACTGAAGAAAAATACTAATCGTCTGCTCCTGTTTTTGATTAGTAAAAATTTTTCAGCGTGGAGCATCTTTAAAGCATTGTAATATTGGATTTGTTTGGAAATGGATTGGAAATAAGTTTGAGACATAGGCTGTCTTAATTAATTGATTCCTTTCCATTCAGGCCGCTAAACACTCTCAGGACGGCAAGTGTAAATTCTCTCCACGATGTCAACTCCTTATGTTATTAAAGTGAGTACATTATTCTACTGTTTATAGACAATAATGTATATTACAATTGCCAACACAGTAGAAATTGTTAAGTTATAGAAAGAATTCTTGGCGCAAACTCTATTTTTATAGACAATTGATGAATTTCACCAATGTTCATGATGTTCCACCTCTAAAGATATCAGTAATTGGCAAGGTAATTTGTTATTAACTGTGTATTATCATACATTACTGCAATAATTATCATTACCATGGTACGATGAGAGAATGAAAATTACTAAGATAATGTTTGATAGTGATAAATTATCAAGCTCAAAAAACAAACCAGACCAAAAGTCTTTGTAATAGGTCTTTTAAAGTCTTTTTACAAGAATTATCCTATTATTTTTATAAAACTTCGACCATGATTTTTGCTGTTTGGAAAAAAGGTGTTGAATGAATATGTAACTGTTACAATGGTCAATGAAGTAATATCAACATTTATTTTTCCATATAACACTGGATCCTTATAGACTATGTCTGTAGGATACAAAATTACTAGTAGTAAATATAGAGCAAAGCATAATTCTAACAGTGTGGACAAAAGATTGTTTGAATTTTCAAGGCGATCTGCCTCTTTGTCCGACACAAGAAGAAAAATAAAATTACATGTTAAGACGGTCACAGTCGTACACAACAAATAAACAATGAACACATATAAACAAATAAACAAAGACACACATGGAACAAACAAAGTTGGACAAAACAGAACAATGTGGATAAAACTGGATCATACAATAGTAGATACTAATGTGCGATACAGATATTACTTAAAAGGATGAGTATCTGAATTAATCTGCCTTAAATGTTATAATTATTATAATAAATATTCCAGAGTGGAGTTACACTGTCGAAGTTACCGTGGTCAACGTACAACCTACTTAAATGTTATGATTATTATAATAAATATTCCCGAGTGGAGTTACCACTGTCGCAGTTACGTGGGGTCATGTACAACTACCTTTAAGATGTTTGATTAATATAATAAATATTCCCAGAGTGGAGTTACATTGTCGACATTTACCGGGGGTCATCGTACAAACTACCTCAAATGTATGATTATTATTAATAAATATTCCCAGAGTGGAGTTACATTGTCAACAGTTCCGTGGTCAATCGTACAAACCTACCTTAAATGTTGATGATTATTAAT
>SAYR01031483.1:692462-739380 GCA_004382745.1 Argopecten irradians irradians
ACATGTACACTTTGTTTCATGCCGTGAGACATAATCGTATTTTTAATTATCTCAAAGAGATCGGTATTTTAAGCAAAATATGAACGTTTTCTCATCATACATCGTATCAACTCAACATTTCATCGTTTCATCAACATTGTGCATGAGTTTTCTCATGTGTTTTAGCCAAATTTATTTTATCCCATGCAAACCTTTTTTTTTTATCAAATTAACGTTTACAATCTGTGTTTTAGTCCTTACTTGCTTTTTCTTACCCTGAACTTTTATCCTGATATTAATGCATGACTTGTAGTTTGGCCCTAAATGACCTTAGTTGTCGATGGGCCGTAAAACTCAAACAAACAAACAAACAACAAACAAAAGGTAGGGCATTAATAGGTACCTGTCTAAGGTAGGGCATTAATGGATACCTGTCTAAGGTAGGGCGTTAATAGGTACCTGTCCCAGGGTAGGACATTAATAGATACCTGTCTTAAGGTAGGGCATTAATAGGTACCTGTCTAAGGTAGGGCGTTAATAGGTACCTGTCCAAGGTAGGACATTAATAAATACCTGTCTAAGGTAGGGCATTAATAGATACCTGTGTCAGGTAGGGTATAATAGATACCTGTCTTAGGTAGGGCATTAATAGATACCTGTCTAAGGTAGGGCATTAATAGGTACCTGTCTAAGGTAGGGCATTAATGGATACCTGTCTTAAGGTAGGGCATTAATAGGTACCTGTCTACGGTAGGGCATTAATAGGTACCTGTCTAAGGTAGGGCATTAATAGGTACCTGTCTAAGGTAGGGCATTAATAGGTACCTGTCTAAGGTAGGGCATTAATAGATACCTGTCTAAGGTAGGGCATTACAGGTATTTTTAAAAAGCTTTTTAACTAAATTTTTTGCAATAAATTATGATGCTTTACATTTCAGAAGAGAAAGATAAAAGATGGTATAGAGGGCGAAGAAAAGAAACGAAAGAAGAAAAAATTATTGAATGGAGAAGGTGTAGAAAAGTCGTTTAAAAAACCTAAAAAGCCTGAAGAAAAAGAGAAACTAAAAAAGTAAGAAATATCAATGAAAGAGATGGTTAAGGAATACACTAAAAAAAGATACTTCAATCTAGATAAGATACTTCAATGGAAATTTCAAGGTGCTTTTAAACTGATATCATTCCAGATTGTGTGTAATATTTAGATACAGTGTAACTTCCCGAAACCGAACCTTCTCAAAACCGATCACCTCTGGAAAAGGAACATGAATGACATGTACGGAATGAATTCCTCTTTATTAATAGTAGATAAAACTTCTCAAAAACAATCCCTCCCCATTCCGAATACCTGACCAATTTTGAGATCGGAATAGTCGAATGTAACTAAAATACACTTCTGAAAACCGGTCTTACCTGAGCGACACTGATAACTTGCATTGAGATCTGATCAACCGACCGTGAAATACACACGTACCTGTATCGATAGTTGTGGCATGCCATGTTCTGAGGCATGTACATACAGGTGTGAAGGCTATAGGTATATGTACACGGTAATTATACCAGAGATGGTTGTGTAATTATTTAAACATGGCTATTGTTTAGATATTTAACGAAGGTCTACCACGTGCATACAGTTTGTTTACTGTAGGAAAACAAGCAGAGCTAGAAATAAAGAGAAAGTTTCGTAATAAATTTTGAGAGTCTCACACGGGTTATTTATTTAAATATGTAGTTGTCGTGTCGGATAACGTAAATTATCTGTATGAAGAGGTCAAAGCCATGCATTGTTTTAGAAAATAACCATGCCATATAATGGCCGGCATCAACTGATCATCGTGACCATATTTAATTTGATATTTGACGTAACCAGAAACCGGAACATACCAAAGACTAACTACGTTTATAAGCAGTAACAAAATCAAGATTGTTATAAACCATTCCTTTTAAACTTATGATTCTCTCATTTGTGATAACATTCGAAAATTGGTCGGTTATAATGAACACTAGGCATACAGGCAGTACAGTACAGTGTAGTAAACGACTTACGGTCGATTAAATCCTGATCGTAATGATCATTATTCGGTTCACTTCTCCAAACCGAACCCTCTCTAAACCGGCCAAAATTCTATGCACCGCCCATGATCGGTTTAGGGAAGTTCCACTGTATTACGTTTCAAATGTATTAATTCCTTATTGTAATAATGGTGTTAAATTTGGTTATGAAGATAAAATATGAGTCTCCATTGCAGACATATAAACTATTTTAAACTCATTTATTTATTAACAGGAAGAAATTGTCGCCAACTGTTGGTGAGCTCCTAAAACAGCAGACCCAGTCAACAGCGACGCCTACCTCAGTCACAAACTATTTAAACTCTGACAGCCAGGAAAGTAACGACTCCTCTCAGGACGGAAAACCAGAAAAGTTATTCCCCGATAATGTTACAAGTAACTCGAAGGAGGACTCGAACAGTAGAGAGGCTGGGGAAACAAAGTCTGTCGATCCTTCACAGATACCTAAACTCCCTCAGGGACTGCCACAACCACTCATAGACACTATAGAAAAGTTAAAAGAGGTAAATGTTGTCTGTAGTAGAGATGTCAGTCATCCACAGGCTCCGCCCACTTCTGATCATGACTTTTATATCAGGACAATTTAAAACTCACATATTATATTGTTTTTGGGCTGTCAATCATCCACAAACTCCGTCCACTGATCATCAAGACTCATACCTCACTTTTTTTTTCGCATTCCATATCCCAACAAGACTTTATAATGTAAGGTATTAGAAAGTGTTTTCAATAAGATTGCTGTATTATGATTTACAATAATTGTGACCAGTTGTTTTTGTTTGTGTTGCCTTATATTTTGTAAAAGATAATGGGTCTTTATTGAACTGAAACTAATGGAAGTTTAGTGTGCTAGACATACAAAGAGACTTTTTACAGTTTGTGTATTAAAGCATAGTTTTCTCTGTCATTTACAAGTAGTAAATAATTAATAGTTTACACATTTAATGGATCTTTTATACATATATGTTACTTGGTATAGTAGATAATGTGCTTCGAAAATGTAGTCTACTGATGTTTTTCATAAATATTACAATTAAAACAATCATTTTGTGTATTAAATGAAAATATTTTTCAATTTCCCATGGTTATTGTTTAAATTCACTAGCTCTCGGAGTCATTCCATTTTTGTGTAAATTAGACTTATCTGCTTTGATGAGATTTGTTAGCGAACTTGTTGTTCATATTTTCTCAAAAGTGGTCTGGTGCTAAAGGGAGATAACTCTACCAAACAAAATCACTGGTAATAGGTGGAGAAAATATGATCGCATACCAGTTCATCATATACATGTAGTCAGTTTGACTCTCTTTTCTTTTTTTCTTTTTTTTTTTAGTGTACCAAAACATTGACTTTTTTTTTATTTTATTTTTTGTGTACCAAAACATTGGACTTATTCATATAACTTCACCAAAAATGTTAGATATTTGAAGATGCTCCACCGCCGAAAGAGCATAAATGATATTCATCATTTGAACAATAATTGGTGTTTAATCGTGTATATATATGTCTAATTAACACAAAATAATATAAATAATAATATAAAAAAAAAAAAATTTGCCTTTGGTGCATGCGCAATCAGTGCTTCATTGCATTTAGGATATAGTGCCACGGATTTTTTTCGGGATGCAATTAATTATTTTCCATATTTTTAACTTGAAGTAAAATTAGAAGCTTAAACTGTTCAATGATGGAAAAGATGTAAATTAGGTAACTTTTGTAACTGAAGAAAAATACTAAATCGTCTGCTCCTGTTTTTGATAGTAAAAATTTTTCAGCGGTGGAGCATCTTTAAAGCATTGTAATAATTGGATTTAGTTGAAATGGATTGGAAATAAGTTTGAGACAAGGCTGTCATTAATTATTGATTCCTTTCCATTCAGGCCGCTAAACACTCTCAGGACGGCAAGTGTAAATTCTTCTCCAACGATGTCAACTCCATGTTATTAAAGTGAGTACATTATTCTACCTGTTTATAGACAATTAATGTTATATTACATTGCCAACACAGTAGAAATTGTTAAGTATAGAAAAGAATTCTTGGCAGCAAACTCTATTTTTATAGACAATTGAGTGAATTTCACCAATGTTCATGATGTTCCACCTCTTAAGATATCAGTAATTGGCAAGGTAATTTGTTATCTACTTTGTATTATCATACATTACTGCAATAATTATCATTACCATGGTACGATGAGAGAATGAAAATTACTAAGATAATGTTTGATATGATAAATTATCAAGCTCAAAAAACAAACCAGACACAAAAGTCTTGTAATGGTCTTTTAAAGTCTTTTACAAGAAATTATCCTATTATTTTTATAAAACTTCGACCATGATTTTGCTGTTTGGAAAAAAGGTGTTGAATGAATATGTAACTGTTACAATGGGTCAATGAAGTAATATCAACATTTATTTTCCATATAACACTGGATCCTTATAGACCTATGTCTGTAGGATACAAATTACTAGTAGTAAATATAGAGCAAAGCAGTAATTCTAACAGTGTGGACAAAAGATTGTTGAATTTTCAAGGCGATCTGCCTCTTTGTCCAGACACAAGAAGAACAAATAAAATTACATGTTAAAGACGGTCACAGTCGTACACAACAACATAAACAATGAACACATATAAACAAATAAACAAAGACAACACATGGAACAAACAAAGTTGGACAAAACAGGACAATGTGGAAAAACTGGATCATACAATAGTAGATACTAATGTGCGATACAGATATTACTTAAAAAGGATGAGTATCTGAATTAATCTGCCTTAAATGTTATAATTATTATAATAAATATTCCCAGAGTGGAGTTACATTGTCGACAGTTACCGTGGGGTCATCGTACAACCTACCTTAAATGTTATAATTATTATAATAAATATTCCCAGAGTGGAGTTACATTGTCAACAGTTACCGTGGGGTCATCGTACAACCTACCTTAAATGTTATAATTATTATAATAAATATTCCCAGAGTGGAGTTACACTGTCGACAGTTACCGTGGGGTCATCGTACAACTATCTATGCTCATCTGGCCTCCTTCCTGCCCTGTGGAAAAGAGACTCTCCAGAAACGTGCCAAAAAGTTACGTATTAGTCAGCAGGATGATGTTGTCAGGGAACCGCTCCAGAAACTCAGGGATGGTAGGAATGTAACACTGACAAAGTCTGACCAAACCAGACAGAAAATAAAATGATATTGTAAATCAACTTTCTTTTGTGTGCTGTTTACTTTCATGAATTCCACAATCCCAACTAGATATCACAAATAATAATATGGATGATTTATATTGATAGGAGTTTTCATTCAATTTTTAAAACTATGTTAATCATAGTGAATTTCTTTTGAGAAGGAAATCACTAAATTTGATTTTAGCTGAGAAAGAAAGTTTGTTTACAATATTATACACACACAATAATGCTTACATTAAAATATATTCTTTTATATGTGATTAACTAACAAGATCAAATTGAATTCCAGAAAGTTTGTACCACAACTAAATATTCACTTCATTTATAATGGAAGGCATTTCAATTACAATCTTTAATTCAGATTGTTATCCCTGCAAACATAAATCACAAAAGTTAGCAGCCACAGAAGAAAGTTTGTTCAGAGTAATGGATGAACAAAATATTGTAACCTAAAAGTGGCTAACTGGTTAAGGTTTAGATATCTATCTAATTAACAGTTTGCCTTAGTATTTAAACACGAGTTATACAGTGATGTAATTAATCCTACGCGAGATGATTTGTTGTAGCTGTCAATGCCGTGATGCCTTCTATGTGGAAGAGACATGAAGAAGAATACCAGAGCTGGGTGAAACAAAAGTAAGTTATAACATTGACTGGTGGGCCCTGTGAGTGTCGGAGTATAGGTCATAAGGTCATATACAGGTATATAACTGCCTTATAAATCTGCATTAAGGACACCTGCCCAATGAGGCCACTGTCTTTGTATCCTAAATGACTGATTTGATCTTTGTATAAGACTCATTCTTTTCGTTGTGACCGAGGTAGTCTTTGTAGACAGGTTCTATAGTATTCTAAATTTACATTGGCTGATGCTATTTCAAGTAGGTCTGTAATTAATTCTCCAAGCCTAACCTGATTTGCTCTCTGCTACTTCTAGATAACTTCCAATTTATTTGTAGCTCTTCTGCTTTAGTTGAGCTGGAAGATCTTCTGTAAGGTATTCTTGTCTTAGAAGAGTGCAAATTGGGTTGGTCTCTGGTCTGTTAATACATAATTGACCATCAGACATTTTAACTGAGAGAACCTTAGACTGGTACAGAAATATGTGATATGCCATTGTAGATTTACCAACAAAGGCATTGTTATCACATTCCCTTACACTTAATGACGGCCTAATCTATACAAAATATCCTAATTACATCTTGATAAGGAGAGAAGCAGAAGCTGCTGAAGGAAACAAAGAAGTCGAGAAGGAAAAGGAAGAAAAGGAGAAAAACAATAGTGATGATAGCGATGAAGAAAAAGGACCAGAAGCTACTGGAGGAAAGAAACGAACGAACGGGCCACGGAAAAAGTTTGAATGGACAGAAAACATACGGTAGGAGATATTGTAACATGTGGAATGTATTGATACTTACTTTTCTCCCACCATTCATTAATTTGTCACCAGTTTTAGCCGTGATAGATTTCTCTGTCAAGGATATGACAGAAAACATACGGTAGGAGATATTGTAACATATGGAATGTATTGATACTTACTTTTCTCCCACCTTTCATTGATTTGTCACCAATTTTAGCTGTGAGAGATTTCTCGGTCAAGGATATGACAGAAAACATACAGTAGGGGATATTGTAACATGTGGAATGTATTTATACTTACTTTTCTCCCAACATTTACTGATTTGTCACCAGTTTTAGCTGTGGGAGCCAGGGTAGGGGATATTGTAACATGTGGAATGTATTGATACTTACTTTTCTCCCATCATTCACTGATTTGTCACCAGTTTTAGCTGTGGGAGCCACGGTAGGGGATATTGTAACATGTGGAATGTATTGATACTTACTTTTCTCCCACCATTCACTGATTTGTCACCAGTTTTAGCTGTGAGAGATTTCTCTGTCAAGGATATGACAGAAAACATATGCTAGGAGATATTGTAACATGTGGAATGTATTGATACTTACTTTTCTCCCACCATTCACTGATTTGTCACCAGTTTTAGCTGTGAGAGATTTCTCTGTCAAGGATATGACAGAAAACATATGCTAGGAGATATTGTAACATGTGGAATGTATTGATACTTACTTTTCTCCCACCATTCACTGATTTGTCACCAGTTTTAGCTGTGAGAGATTTCTCTGTCAAGGATATGACAGAAAACATATGCTAGGAGATATTGTAACATGTGGAATGTATTGATACTTACTTTTCTCCCACCATTCACTGATTTGTCACCAGTTTTAGCTGTGAGAGATTTCTCTGTCAAGGATATGACAGAAAACATATGCTAGGAGATATTGTAACATGTGGAATGTATTGATACTTACTTTTCTCCCACCATTCACTGATTTGTCACCAGTTTTAGCTGTGAGAGATTTCTCTGTCAAGGATATGACAGAAAACATATGCTAGGAGATATTGTAACATGTGGAATGTATTGATACTTACTTTTCTCCCACCATTCACTGATTTGTCACCAGTTTTAGCTGTGAGAGATTTCTCTGTCAAGGATATGACAGAAAACATATGCTAGGAGATATTGTAACATGTGGAATGTATTGATACTTACTTTTCTCCCACCATTCACTGATTTGTCACCAGTTTTAGCTGTGAGAGATTTCTCTGTCAAGGATATGACAGAAAACATATGCTAGGAGATATTGTAACATGTGGAATGTATTGATACTTACTTTTCTCCCACCATTCACTGATTTGTCACCAGTTTTAGCTGTGAGAGATTTCTCTGTCAAGGATATGATAGAAAACATATGCTAGGAGATATTGTAACATGTGGAATGTAATGATACTTACTTTTCTCCCACCATTCACTGATTTGTCACCAGTTTTAGCTGTGAGAGATTTCTCTGTCAAGGATATGATAGAAAACATATGCTAGGAGATATTGTAACATGTGGAATGTATTGATACTTACTTTTCTCCCACCATTCACTGATTTGTCACCAGTTTTAGCTGTGAGAAATTTCTCTGTCAAGGATATGACAGAAAACTTATGCTAGGAGTTATTGTAACATGTGGAATGTAATGATACTTACTTTTCTCCCACCATTCATTGATTTGTCACCAGTTTTATCTGTGGGAGCCACGGTAGGGGATATTGTAACATGTGGAATGTATTGATACTTACTTTTCTCCCAACAGTCACTGATTTTTCACCAGTTTTAGCTGTGGGAGATATCTCTGTCAAGGGTATGACAGATTGCGCATGCTAATCCGAAGACAATTATGTGAAGTCATGACTTCATGCAGTGTGACCATGGCGTGCATTGTCGATGACGTCATCAATATTGACGTGCAGATGATGGAACCATGTTCATGGCATGTTTAGGCTATTATCCTCTTTTTCTTTTGTTTGTTGGAGAAAAAGAATCATTTTCTACCTATGAGGGTGTGACAACAAAATCACAACCCTCGGGGGAATTCCTGAATGTTCAACCCTCGGCAAGCCTCGGAGTGGACGTTCATGAATTACCCCTCGGGTTGTGATTTTGTTGTCACACCCTCTAGGTAGGGAAAGATTCTATTCTATATCTCCACTGGTATAGGTCTAATTCACAAATATACTTTGTACATCTAAACTAAGCAAACTGACTTTCATACTTCATTACTTTTTCTGCAACATGTATAGAATATCTAGGATATATACATCACATATTTTTAGTCAACTATGGCACAAAATATTATACAACTATAGCAATAAAGCTACCTTTATACATGTGTCACGGTTTGGAGCCTGACAGTGATTATTAACTGTTGTATATATCTATACACTAGTGTCAGTACCTGGCAGTGATTAGCTGTTGTATATATCTACACTAGTGTCAATACCTGGCAGTGATTAGCTGTTGTATATATATATACACTAGTGTCAGTACCTGGCAGTGATTAGCTGTTGTATATATCTATACACTAGTGTCAGTACCTGGCAGTGATTAGCTGTTGTATATATCTATACACTAGTGTCAGTACCTGGCAGTGATTAGCTGTTGTATATATCTATACACTAGTGTCAGTACCTGGCAGTGATTAGCTGTTGTATATATCTATACACTAGTGTCAGTACCTGGCAGTGATTAGCTGTTGTATATATCTATACACTAGTGTCAGTACCTGGCAGTGATTAGCTGTTGTATATATCTATACACTAGTGTCAGTACCTGGCAGTGATTAGCTGTTGTATATATCTATACACTAGTGTCAGTACCTGGCAGTGATTAGCTGTTGTATATATCTATACACTAGTGTCAGTACCTGGCAGTGATTAGCTGTTGTATATATCTATACACTAGTGTCAGTACCTGGCAGTGATTAGCTGTTGTATATATCTATACACTAGTGTCAGTACCTGGCAGTGATTAGCTGTTGTATATATCTATACACTAGTGTCAGTACCTGGCAGTGATTAGCTGTTGTATATATCTATACACTAGTGTCAGTACCTGGCAGTGATTAGCTGTTGTATATATCTACACTAGTGTCAATACATCACACTCTAAGTAACTTTTATTTGTTTTACAGCAACCTTCTTTTTGACGTGGTGAGATGTAAGATGAAACTATGTGAACTAGCTAAAAACAAGACAGAAACCAACGAGGAATATCTCAAGACATTCCTGGAGAACGAGGTCAAACCACTGTGGCCCAAAGGCTGGATGCAAACCAGGCAAGTCTTGGGAAGGAGACACATGCACATTGTATAATTAAGTTAGCTTTATCTTTTGAAACAGTATTTTCTATGGCAATTTAAATCACAAAAGTTTTAATACTCCAGTTTTATATCCATATTTTCTTTCTTTAATAATAAAAAATTCTTTAAAAAAAGTGTAATTAAGAAGAATTTAAAAAAAAGAAGACAATAAGAACAGATTTATTGAGAAATAATTCAATTTTGCTTATTACGAGCATTTTCATTGGCTTAAAAATTTACTTTATCAGGCCATAAAAGAAAAATGGCGTCGCCGTTTGTAATGTTGCTTCTGATTGGCTGAGATGACGGCGTAATGATTTCATAGACAAAAGAGTCCCAAATTAAATTTTTAATATTGAAGAGATTATTTTTAGTAAATTGAATTATAAGGATAAATTTAAATAGATTTTTTAGCCCACCATCAACAGATGGTGGGCTATTCAAATCGCTTTTTGTCCGTGGTCCGTCGTCCGTCCTTCCGTCTGTTAACAATTCTTGTTACCGGTATTTCTCAGAAAGTACTGAAGGGATGTTTCTCAAATTTCATATGTAGGTTCCCCTAGGGCCCTAGTTGTGCATATTGTATTTTGGGACCAATCGGTCAACAATATGGCCACCAGGCAGCCATCTTGTATTTTGATAGTTAAAGTTTGTTACCGCTATTTCTCAGAATTTATCTGAACGGGATCTTTTCTCAAATTTCACATGTAAGTTCCCCTAGGGGCCTAGTTTGTGATATTGCATTTTGGACCAATTCGGTTAACAAGATGGCGCGACAGGCCGCGCATCTTGGATTTTGATAGTTTAAAGTTTGTTACCACTATTTCTCAAAAAGTACCAAAAGAATTCTTCTCAAATTTCATGTACAGGTTCCCTTAGGGCCCTAGTTGTGCATATTGCATTTTGGGACCGATCGATAAACAAGATGGATGACAGGCCGCCATCTTGGATTTTGATAGTTAAAGCTTGTTACCACTATTTATCAGAAAGTACTTCAGGGATCTGTATCAAATTGCATGTGCAGGGTTACCCTAGGGGTCTAGTTGTGCATATTGCATTTTCGGACAGATCAGTGAACAAGATGGCCGACAGGACGCCATCTTGGATTTTGACAATTGAAGTTTTTTTCCGCTATTTCTCAGAATGTACTGAAGGGATCTTTCTCAAATTTCACATTTTAAGTTCCGAGGGGCCTAGTTGTGCATATTGCATTTTGGGACAATCGGTTAACAAGATGGGCCGACAGGCCGCATCTTGGATTTTGATTGGTTTATAAGTTTGTTAACTGCTATTTTCAAAAAGTACAAAAAGAATTTTCTCAATTTCATGTACAGGTTCCTAGGGCCCTAGTTGTGCATATTGGCATTTTAGTGACCGATCGGTGAACAAGATGGCCGACAGGTAGCCATCTTGGATTTTGATAATTGAAGTTTGTTACTGTTTATATATCTCAGAAAGTAGTCAGGGATCTTTCTCAATTTCATGTGTAGTAATATGTAGGAAAAGCTTGAAGAGCAGCAGAAAAGATCCTCTTTCCTTTGTCAGACAAAGATCATTCTTAGGTGGGCCAAGATCCGTCTAGGATGTCTTGTTATGTTATGGCGATACACCACATGAGTGTACTCTCATCATAATTCAATTTTGCTTGTTACGAGCATTTTCATTGCTTAAAAAATTCCTTTATCAGCCATAAAGGAAAAAATGGTGTCACTGTTTTAAACGTTGCTTTCTGATTGCTGAAGATGACGGCGTAAATGATTTCATAGACAAAAGGTCCCAAAATGATTGATTAATATTGAAAGAGATTATCTTGAGTAAATTGAATTATAAGGATTGATTTGAAATAGATTTTTAGCCCACCATCATCAGATGGTGGGCTATTCAAATCGCCTTTTGTCCGTGGTCCGTCGTCCGTACCGTCCTTCCGTCCGTCTGTCCGTCCGTCCGTCCGTTAACAATTCTTGTTACCGCTATTCCTCAGAAAGTGCTGAAAGGATCTTTCTCAAATTTCATATATAGGTTCCCCTAGGGTCCTTGTTTTGCATATTGCATTTTGGGACCGATCGGTCAAAAAGATGGCCGACAGTCGGCCATCTTGGATTTTGATAGTTGAAGTTTGTTACCGCTATTTCTCAAAAGTGCTGAAGGAATTCTTCTCAATTTCATAATAGCAGTTCCCCTAGGACCCTTGTTGTGCATATTGCACTTTGGGACCAATCGGTCAACAAGATGGCCGACAGGCGGCCATCTTGGATTTTGATAGTTGAAGTTTGTTACCGCTATTTCTCAAAAAGTGCTGACGGGATCTTTCTCAAATTTCATATATAGTGTGTTTGAAAAAGTTTGAAAAGCAGGGAAAAGATCCCTCTTTCCATTGTCAGACCCAGATCATTCTTTGGTGGGCGCCAAGATCCCTCTGGGATCTCTTGTTTATGTTATGGAGATATAGCACAAAAATTTGAGTGTACTCTCATCATAAACCGCTTTGCGGTTTATTTAGAATACACTCAGATTTTTGTGTTATATCTCAGATTTTTGTGTTGTATCTCCATAGCATAAAAATTGATTCAAGTTAATCCTTAATTAATTGTAACCTGTTTGTGATTTATTTACCAGGATGTTATTTAAGGAAAGCAGATCTGTACATTCGAGTTGGACAAATCTGTAAGTATTTCTCCTCAATACGTTTCTCCTCAAGACTCTTGAACATGTATATCATCAGATTTCATACTGTAAATTTATATTTGCAGGGATAGGAAATCATTTGAAAATAAATGGTTTCAAAGTTGTTTCAAGCACAAGTACAATCATAAAAGCCTAAATCAAGAGATTGTGAATAGGTCATTTTAGCAGAATGTAACCCTATACAGAAATATATTTTTTTTTTAGACTTATATTTTGTTTCACTGGTTGCTGTGATTATTAATGTAATTTTTTGTTTTTTACCAGAAAACACAAAAAGACTGTGATACTAACTAAATCCTTACCGGGATCAGCTTCCAACACTCCGACGACATCTCAGGCCGCGACCAAGTTAGGTATGGATGTCACGCCTAGCCGACCCAAGGACAGTAACTCTGTCCTGTTACCCACTAGTACCTCGGCCTCCAATGTATTAGACTTTAGTAGGAGCAATAGCACTACACCAACCTTAGCTGTAAATAAAAAGCCTGGCACTACCACCTCAGGGACTCCTAATTCCAATTCGTTTACTACTAGTCCAGGACTCTCATTGTTAGCTGATTCTGCGGCTAGTGCTCGCTCCATAGATATGCCTCCGGAACGATCCTGGGATCATGTTGTGTCAGACATTTTAAAGTCTTCTTTCATTCCTTCACCTTCCTCAAAGGACATGGACAAATCAGCTATATCTCCTGACTCCAAGGTCAAGGCCACTGGTGCAGGTCAAGGCCAGGATCAGGGTGCTAGTGGAGCAGGATTTCTTGCTCAGTTTCAAAAGTATGCCAGTGAAGTGTTCGCTTCAAAACTCAAGGAATCTGAACCAGGGAGTTCAGCTAGTGCTACCTCGCCACAGAAACAACAGCCGCAACAACCGCGGTCAAATATAACACAACAACAGCAGCCACGGTTAACACCCACGCAACAACAACAGCCACGGACAACACCCACGCAACAACAGCAACAACCAAGGTCAAATCTAACACAACAACAGAAACAACTTGTTCAGAAAATCCAGGTCGCTGCTTCTCAGCGACAAGATAAACCCAACCCTACCCCAGCTCATCAGGCTACTGCCTCTCTCCGACAAGATAAACCCAGCCCGACCCCAGCTCATCAGGCTACTGCCTCTCTCCGTCACGATAAACCCAGCCCAACTCTGGCTCATCAAAGCCACCTGTCTACCACCACCAAAGCTGTTCCCAACCAATACTCATCACAACAGAAGACGTCTGCCCGCCCTCCACTCACTCCACAACAGATGGCTGCCATTTCTGTTGGCTCGTCACTCACCCCTCAACAGAAGGCAGCACTGCAGTCTGCCACACACAGCCTCCAGACAAAGTCTCCAACACTGGGGCAGCAAACATCAGCTACCATGGCCCTACATCGCTCACTTCTCAATGATGAAGTGTATAGACAATTACTGGAAGGTGACAAATCTCAGGCCTCTAAATCAATGTCGGTCAGCAGTAAACCTTCATCAACCTCCAGTATGGTGGGTCAGAAACAAGCAAAGGTCATAACAACAAAAACCTCACAGCCCAAGACTGTAACCAAAGTGATTAAAGTAGGGGCCTCTAACGGTGCTTCTCCTAAAGTCATCACAGTGCATTCAAAATCACCAACTTCTCAGGACAATGCTAAGTCTGTATCGGCCAGACAGATATCTCCAACCTCGTTATCCACAGCTCAAAGGTCACAGGTCAGAGGTCAGGGATCAATTACTACTGGACAAGTTAGTGGACAGCAAGCTTATAGTAATTCTAATTCTACTCAGGGTGCCAACATTCAGGCATCTAGTGAATTCCTTCAGTCCTTATTTGATCAGGCTAGAGAACACAATAAGCACAGCCCTACTGGCCAATTGTCACGCACATCTCCACAGCAACCGGTCTCCATGGCAACTGGATCACAAAAACCTCAGTCCACCAAATCGCCTCAGTCCCAGAAGATGTGGAGTATGAGTTCGATGGTCCCCCACAGCTCCATGTCCAGTAATCCTGCCTACAGTCCAATGACCTCACTTCCTAAACCAGTACCAGGCTACCAGAGTGTGGCTCTGTCCAGTCTCACCAAGGGCGGCCTTCACCAGGACTCACCCTACCTAGGTAGGTAAACATGATAATTAAATCCACGTGTTCCTTCCTGGTAAGATCCCATGTCAGTTACATAGAAACCAGCCTAAAAAAATTGACATAACTTTATGTATTATAAACATATAATAGGTCAATCTTTATTTCATAATTACTGTGATTTCGGACATAATTATTTCTGCTTTTCTTTCCCTGTTTGAAAACTTCAACTCCTGTGATTTCATAATTTATTTAATATGATTTAATACGAAAAATGATAAACCTAGGCTGTAAGCCTATATGTCCATATCATGTAAATATACAATAATTAATTAACAGTGACTTCTAGAATCTGGTGTACAATTTTCCGTTACAATATCTGTAGTTAAATCAGTATTCATATAAAAATAAGTATTTTTCCAGTGATTGTCTAATAGTATTTCAAAATGTTTCACATGAATAGACAGCTCCAGCTTTGGAATTCTTTTCCTGTTTCTTCAGGTGTGAAACAGTCAATCCAACAGAGACTGCATTCCTAAATGTTTTATTTGACTTGTTATAGCTGGTATACATAAAAACTACCCCAACGTACCAACGAGTCCTCTGACTGGTCAGCAGCAGAACCCATTAGCCAATCAGACGGCTGCACACCAGACCTCAGGTGAGATTCTGTAAATCTGTACTCTAACATGCACCTCTAGATTTACACTATTAACATCTGAGAAATTAGCACTGAAATAGAAATACTGTCTGATGGAGCCAGCTTTCTAACACTTCCTCACTTCTATTGTAACTTTTAAACGCAGAAAAAAAACAGGTTCTCAATGTCAGCTGCTTCAACTTAATATCGTGTCAGATGATGTTCTTACAGATACTTGTGTGCTTGATAATCAATGTCCATGTTCTAACTAAATCTCTGATATTAAAACTGATGTTGGTAGCTGTGACATTACCACAATATGGTACTTCAAAACAAAGATTTAGTGCATGTATCTTTACTTTAATCTAATTTGAGGGGAAATACCTTGTATATTAAGAATTTTTTCAAATTCCAATTTGAATAGTTTAGAATGGCCCCCTCACCCAAGTTTCCCCTAGGATATATGGATGAGAGGCATTCTATGAGATATAGCCTGAAGCTAAGAAGGTATCAATCAGTTCTCCTTCTGTATACATCGTATACACAACACCACACACTCGGTATAAAGTTCAAAATATCTCATCAATAGTCATGAACATCCCGGAATTATACCCACCAATGGGTATCAATCAGCAAGTTTGTAGGAGTCATCAAAGCATAATAACAACATAAAATAAAGTTCAACAATTTATTATACTAAGTCACTCCAGTAACCACATCTGTATAATACTAATATCAACATGTATATACAACACTTTAACAAGGTAATTCTCCTTCACAGTGTAACAATTCCATAGGAAATTCATTCTATTTAAGATTTAATATATATAAACAGAAATGGAAATTCCATCAAACTATCGTAAGACTAATGCAAAAAGTATATCAAATTCTATGTGTTCATATTGGATTGCAGTATATCATATATCAGAGTACTGACTGTAAGGTACCTATAAAGTTCCCAACACAGAACGAGAAAAGTTTGACTTTCTATCAATATCACAGTAATAAAAGTGAAAAATTGTCTTAGCTAAAGACCAATTAGCTGTTTTGAGAATATCACCTTACTGTACACCTGCCATAAAAGCTGCAGAGGAGGATGCTCCTAGGTATGAATGAGCCTAAATTCATCACTAATACCATTGATTTAATGTTCTAAAGGACACAAAAAGAAAACAGCTTTTCCTCTCCACAGTCCTTTCCGGGTAAACCCTCAAAGTCTTCACCCCACATAATTGATCATCTGTCGGGGAAATTGGAAAACACTGTCAGTTGTCTCCTAATAGTCTTCTCCAGTCCATTTAAATGGAAAGTGACCTCATTATCTTTGAACAACATAGAACAAATATTTAAAAAGATACAAAGCCTGAACTCGTTAGGCTGATGTAAAGGCCATTAACGCCACAAGTTTTAATGTCAGATCTTTCAAGGAAAGCTCCCTCAAGGGATGTAACTCTCATAAAGATTTAAGGACTTTAACAGATACCTTCACAAGCTGACGGCATAGCGAAATAGAATGTCACTGTGTCCGAGTTTTGAAGTATCACATATCTGTATATATATAATAGTAATACTATATGTGCTATCATACTGCTGAAATTCAGGACACACTTCAGAACCAGAATCAGAACATGTTTAAGAATTTTTTTTTGTCAATTAGAATATTATCAAAAGAATATATTTAATCCATGTAATGTTAATACAAGACCTAGCCTGTGTCCTGATTTTCATTTTTTTGCTGACTAACTGCTTACTTACTTTGCTCTGCTTGGTCCAGGGATGTTACATAGCGTACCTCCCTACCCTCCAGCCACCCAACATATGTCTTCTCTTCCCTATGGACAATACACAGGTAAATGGGACTTCACAAACACTTTTAGATGGGCTTTTCCAGCATCAGTTGAAGTGAATTGCAAAGAATTCACAGTTTTGGCTTCTCAAATGAAAACCAAGAGGCTAATAACTAAGATGCTGTATATTCAATTCTTGGGATAGCAGCATGTTAATTCTGGGTTCCTTCTCATCCTCTCAGACTGTAATCAGCTGACTTGGCTTGACACTTTAGTACTGATCAGTCAATTTTTCTATGATTATCAGGGGAAAGAGACCTCACAGAGTCAAGACACTCAATTCTGTAAAAACATGCTGAATAAAACACTTGCATTGACCTTCATTCAAGGTCAGTGTAAGTTGTGATATATGTTGTTAGAGTTTTTGAACTTCTTCTCAATAACCAATATGCCCAGAGGTCTGACATTAAATCATGTTTGTTGTTAATTATGATGTTATAACATATCAATATGACCATATTGGGCCGTCATCAATAAATTCAATAAAAAAATTGTAAAAGTAAAGATAAAGGAATTTTAAAATAATGAGATTCTACATGTACAGGTTGATTTGATAAATGTTCTCTTTTTCAACAGATAAGTCGAGACCACCACATGGGTACTAACTGAGATCACTGGACCAGGATATACAGAGTTGTCTCCCTTTTATAGTGTGCCTCAACATGATTTAGAGACTGTATCTACAGACGATATTAGTGTTCATGTAGTGGTTCTGATGGATCATCCATTGTTTCTAATGAAAGTATTGTCTCTTTCGAGGATATTGATGATTCTGGAATATCATTCATCTATTCCAACAAGAATAGTGTTCCTGTAGAGTTTCTGATATCAACTGTTGAATTAATATTTAGTTGATTTGATCATACATTATAATCACTGTTCATAGAAAAAACTGAATTGTAAAATTAATTCCAGTTAATAAAATACCACAGTAAATTATTATAAATACAATAAATTAAAGTATGTTTCAAGACCATGACATTGCGTACATACGACTAGAACTGATATACATGTACCTAAATTTGTAATCTCATTCATTCTGCTATAGGTCAAATTATCTGGTGATATACATTAAAGCGTCATCCCACATCACAGAAACACCTTCAATATAACTTGTATATCTCATTGTATAGAGCCAGTACAATCAGGTCATGATACCACATGTTGGGGTAGATTTATTCTGTATGTTACAAAGTTATTCATTGTGTGTATTTAAGAGCGTAACATCTAATGACAAGATTTGCTTACTAAAATTACTACCTACACTCAAGGGCAGATAACTCTAATATGTGGGGGGGAAAGGAATAGACTATGTAAGTTGTTTCTGTCTGTTATTGTTTACATGTTTATATTGACTTTCCATTTATATATAGCGATCACAAGGCAGCTAAATTTCCTTCATCCCTTTCAATGTCTGACACATTTACATGTCATTTTGTCTGTCACAAAGAATTCTGTTTATTTTATATAATTGTGTCTCGTCATAAACATATACATAGGTTCTGGTATCGATGTTATCTACAACTGTTCACACGTATAATCACTGTAACAATGTTTTTCATGGTAAACTCAAAACTCATCATCAAACTCATCATCAAATTCATATATGATAATAGGAAGGGCCTCAATCATGTTTCAAGGTCGAAATAATTCTGTAAATGATTGTATGTTTTGTCTTTTGTATTGCGAGTATTTAGTAGTTGGATTTTTCCAATCACAGCAGGAAATATCTAAAGGATGATAACAATTTAATGTTGGGAATATTATTCCAATAATGAAATTGACATCTTGAATAGGTAGATTTTTTGATAAAATAAATAGTGGGCTCTTACAGAGAAAAGTGTGTCGAATACAGTGTTTACCCATTCTTGTGTATCTCTTGGACACCTAATCTGGTATCATCAAAAAGGGGGTTTAGGTATTTGCTGATACTGTTCTGTTACCGAGTTCAAATTTTAATACAATGTAGTCAGTTGATAGTTCCTGTTTGTTTGTTACACTGGATTTTTGTTGTAGATATATCTAGCCAGCATCATATTGTTACATGTTCTCTTTGGTTTCCATTTCTGATGTACACAAATTATATCCATCAAAGTAATTCTGTATTTGCATATTACAGAGTTATCTGCCCTTGAAGGTAGGTATTGTGACGTGTTTGCAAGCGTAACTTCATACTTTTCGGATAAAACAACATGTTTTACTCTCACAAAATAATGATATAACAATTGATACATGCCCGCAGGGGAACTAACTCTATAATATGCAAAGACGGAATAGGTCTATTCAGCTAAATTTAGTATTGAAGGTTTGTGTATTATATCTGTGAAGTCAGGTATTATATCAAATGATTGGTTCTCCTGTAAATGTTAAGTCAGGTATTATATAAAATGATTGGTACTCCTGTGAATGTTAAGTCAGGTATTATATCAAATGATTGGTACTCCTGTGAATGTTAAGTCAGGTATTATATCAAATGATTGGTACTCCTGTGAATGTTAAGTCAGGTATTATATCAAATGATTGGTACTCCTGTGAATGTTAAGTCAGGTATTATATCAAATGATTGGTACTCCTGTGAATGTTAAGTCAGGTATTATATCAAATGATTGGTACTCCTGTGAATGTTAAGTCAGGTATTATATCAAATGATTGGTACTCCTGTGAATGTTAAGTCAGGTATTATATCAAATGATTGGTACTCCTGTGAATGTTAAGTCAGGTATTATATCAAATGATTGGTACTCCTGTGAATGTTAAGTCAGGTATTATATCAAATGATTGGTACTCCTGTGAATGTTAAGTCAGGTATTATATCAAATGATTGGTACTCCTGTGAATGTTAAGTCAGGTATTATATCAAATGATTGGTACTCCTGTGAATGTTAAGTCAGGTATTATATCAAATGATTGGTACTCCTGTGAATGTTAAGTCAGGTATTATATCAAATGATTGGTACTCCTGTGAATGTTAAGTCAGGTATTATATCAAATGATTGGTACTCCTGTGAATGTTAAGTCAGGTATTATATCAAATGATTGGTACTCCTGTGAATGTTAAGTCAGGTATTATATCAAATGATTGGTACTCCTGTGAATGTTAAGTCAGGTATTATATCAAATGATTGGTACTCCTGTGAATGTTAAGTCAGGTATTATATCAAATGATTGGTACTCCTGTGAATGTTAAGTCAGGTATTATATCAAATGATTGGTACTCCTGTGAATGTTAAGTCAGGTATTATATCAAATGATTGGTACTCCTGTGAATGTTAAGTCAGGTATTATATCAAATGATTGGTACTCCTGTGAATGTTAAGTCAGGTATTATATCAAATGATTGGTACTCCTGTGAATGTTAAGTCAGGTATTATATCAAATGATTGGTACTCCTGTGAATGTTAAGTCAGGTATTATATCAAATGATTGGTACTCCTGTAAATGTTAAGTCAGGTATTATATCAAATGATTGGTTCTCCTGTGAATGTTAAGTCAGGTATTATATCAAATGATTGGTACTCCTGTGAATGTTAAGTCAGGTATTATATCAAATAATTGGTTCTCCTGTGAATGTTAAGTCAGGTATAACAACATTAATCCTCAGCCACAAATATCAACCACTACTTTTACAGGATTCTTCACCGTATTCAAAAATCAAAAAGAGGGACACTACAACATATATCCCAGAAGGACGTTAAAACATTTGTGTTTGTTGAGTTATTCAGTAAAAGGGTTGGTGTCTTTGTAAATGTTGGTAATTATGTTCCTATTTTGTATGTGCTCTATGCCTAATTTAAAGTATGCAAATTATGATTATCCCCTGACCTATGCATGTTTTTAATTAATTGGTCAGAATATGCTGTAATCAAGCTTGTATTAAAGTAGAAAAAACGATTTTCACATGTTGGATTGAGAATTAGATTGGTTTTTAATTCAGCCCGATATCTTTGCACAAAGAGAAAATTTGTATTCTATTAAATGATATGATAGTATGGATGCCAAGATCATTCTTGGATCTCGTTTTCTACGTCTGTTGAAGAGCACACAGAGTATCCAGTGTGTGCGAATGTTTAAAGTGTGTGTTGGAATACAGGTGTGTCATGATTAAAAGATGTGTGTTGAAATAGAGTGACATGTTAAAAATGCTATAAATGTGTATGTATCAAATTGTAATTTACACTAAAACTTTCGTAGATAAAGTTTCATGACATTTTCCCAAACTGTTTAAGCTTCAACGATATTGTGACGGTCCCGTATCCATGGTGAGCCGTTAAATCACCGATAGACTATGTAACTTCCAAGATAATTGATTAAGTCCCAAGTATGTGTCCATCCCCTTAAGGGAGATGTCTAAATAATGTCCTGACATCATGACCCAGATTGATTGGTATCCGATGTCTGTATACTGTCTGGACGGTATGCGATGTATGCATACTGTCTGGACGGTATGCGATGTCTGTATACTGTCTGTACGGTATGCGATGTCTGTATCTGGACGGTATGCGATGTCTGTATACTGTCTGGACGGTATGCGATGTCTGTATACTGTCTGGACGGTATGCGATGTCTGTATACTGTCTGGACGGTATGCGATGTCTGTATACTGTCTGGACGGTATGCGATGTCTGTATACTGTCTGGACGGTAGGCGATGTCTGTATCTGGACGGTATGCGATGTCTGTATACTGTCTGGACGGTACGCGATGTCTGTATCTGGACGGTATGCGATGTCTGTATACTGTCTGGACGGTACGCGATGTCTGTATCTGGACGGTATGCGATGTCTGCATACTGTCTGGACGGTATGCGATGTCTGTATACTGTCTGGACGGTATGCGATGTCTGTAGATTGTCTGGACGGTATGCGATGTCTGTACACTGTCCGGACGGTATCCAATGTCTGTACACTGTCCGGACCATCCAATGTCTATTCACTGTCCGGACGATATCCGAAGTCTGTACACTGTCTGGACTGTATCAAATGTCTGTACACTGTCCGGACGGCATCCGATGTCTATTCACTGTCCGGACGATATCCGAAGTCTATACACTGTCCGGGCGGTATCCAATGTCTATTCACTGTCCGGACGATATCCTAAGTCTATACACTGTCCGGGCGGTATCAAATGTCTGTACACGTACACATTCAGGACATTGGCGAGTTGTGGTACCCGATGTCTGTACACTGTCCGGGCATGGCCGAGTTGTGGTATCAGATGTCTGTACACTGTCCGGACATGGCCGAGTTGTGGTACCCGATGTCTGTACACTGTCCGGGCATGGCCGAGTTGTGGTACCCGATGTCTGTACACCGTCCTGACATGGCCGAGTTGTGGTATCAGATGTATGTACACCGTCCGGACATGGCTGAGTTGACCGTAATGAAACCAAGTCTTATTTTCTATTCCTACAGAGAATAATTCCTGATTGTAAAAGTTTAATCCTTGTGTGTGTGATATAGACTCTATCCCTACTGTATATACCAATCAGATTCATGATTATCTATCTTGTACAGATCGAATATAATCTTGATAAATTCAGATTAAATTCTGAATTCACTAGAATTAAGACATGGTGTATATAGATGTACAATTTGTACAGAATGAGTGCTGACTGTTGCTGAGCTAATGACCGTCTATAAAATGTAAAAAGAAAATATCAAAACCAATGGCATTTAATACTGAATAAATTCATCCTGAATTCAAACGGTGTTGTTATTTTATAACCAGAACTACATCCAACTCATGTTACTGTAAATGTGAATATTTTAGTGTGTGGATATTTTTGTCTTGTCGGCGTTCATGATTTATAGTGACTATGATTTGGGTATATATATTATAAAGTCTATAGCATAAATTAATGTTATAATCATATATTCAAGTTATAGTGTTAAATTATTGTCGACGTGAAAATATGAGTGACATGGAAATTTTAGTTTATTTTGTCTTCTATGTTTCTCTGTGGATATATCTCAATGTACGAACAAGTTTTGACATGAGAATAGTGTTGTTTACTTACATTTTAAATTGGGTTGATCAGCTCTTCGTCCACCAGAGGTACGTTGGCTAAGTTGATCAGCTCTGCGTCCTTCAGAAGAACGTTGGCTAGGTTGAACAGCCCTGCGTCTTTAAGAAGTACGCTGGCTACTAGTGGCTAGGTTGATCAGCTCTGTGTCCACCAGAGGTACGCTGGCTAGGTTGATCAGGTCTGCGTCCTCCAGAGGTACGCTGGCTAGGTTGATCAGGTCTGCGTCCTCCAGAAGTACGCAGGCTTGGCTGATCAGCTCTGATTTCTTCAGAGGTACGCTGGTTAGGTTGATCAGCTCTGTGTCCTCCAGAGGTACGCTGGCTAGGTTGATCAGCTCTGCGTCCTCCAGAGGAACCCTAGCTAGGTTGATCAGCTCTGCGTCCTTCAGAGGTACGCTGACTAGGTTGATCAGCGCTGCGTCCTCCAGAGGTACGCTGGCTACTAGTGGCTAGGTTGGTCAGGTCTATGTCCACCAGAGGTACGCTGGCTGCGTTGATCAGCTCTGTGTCCACCAGAGGTACGCTGGCTAGGTTGATCTGCTCTGCGTCCTCCAGAAGTACGCAGGCTAGGTTGATCAGCTCTGTGTCCACCAGAGGTACGCTGGCTAGGTTGATCTGCTCTGCGTCCTCCAGAAGTACGCTGGCTAGGTTGATCTGCTCTGCGTCCTCCAAAGGTACATTGGCTAGGTTGATCTGCTCTGCGTCCTCCAGAAGTACGCTGGCTAGGTTGATCAGCTCTTCGTCCACCAGAGGTACGCTGGCTAGGTTGATCAGCTCTTCGTCCTCCAGAGGTACCCTGGCTAGGTTGATCAGCTGTGTCCTCCAGAGGTACGTTAGCTAGGTTGATCAGCTCTTCGTCCACCAGAGGTACGCTGGCTAGGTTGATCAGCTGTGTCCTCCAGAGGTACTCTGGCTAGGCAGATCAGGTCTGCGTCCTCCAAAGGTACATTGGCTTGGCTGAGTGCATATGTACTCTAATTAAACCGCGGAGCGTTTTATGATGAGAAGAATTTGTATGGTATGGAAATATAACACAAAAATCTGAGAGTACTCTCATCGTAAAACGCTCCGTTACATGTACAAAATGTATGTACAGGGCATGTTTAAAAGCCTCCAATGTTGGGGCACATACTACCTTATCCTCTAAGTGATGCCAGTCAATGACTGTACGCACAAAGAAGGAATTCCTGTATTGCTCACAGTTGTGTGTCGGTACCGTGAGGGGTTTTGAATTTCTGGTTACATTTTTTTCAACAATATTTGTGATGATGTGATTTTCGTTATACTTAGCTTTGATGTTTCTTTTGCGTCGTTGTTTTGTTAAGTACTCATCTGGGGGTATTGATGGTAGCATCCCCTCCACCACTTTATATAGGAAGGTCCGTCTCTGTTGTTCAGGTCTGATCTGAAGTAATGGTAGTTTCAGATCCTCTAGCATTCTTGTAACGCATCCTTCCTCCCTGGTCTTGTAGTCGTTGGAAACGAATCTGGTTGCTAGTCTTTGTATTCTTCCAAGTTTGTCAATGTCTTTTTTGATATAGGAGTCCCAATTATTGCGCAATACTCAAGAACCCATGAAATATATGCTATTTTTTTGCATGTAGTTGGGCAGTGTTTCAGGTTCCGTTTTAGAAAGCCTAATGTGGAGCTAGCCTTTTTTGCTATTTTTGTTATATGAGTGTCCCATTTCAAATCGTCCGAAACTAAGACCAAGATATGGATTGTTTTTTACTTGCTCCAGGATATGTCCGTTTAAGGTGTAGAATTTGTGACTTTTTCCTTTTATGTTCATTATGTAACACTTTTTTGCATTAAATTTCATTCCCCAATTGTTTGCTCATTGTTCCAAATTGTGTAGGTCATCCTGTAATAATTGATGGTCTTGGTATTTGTTAATTTCTCGGTATAGGAGACAGTCATCTGCAAAGAGTCGTACTTTTGAACTAACACAATCAGGTAAATCGTTGATGTGACAGGGAAACAATAGCGGTCCGAGTACTGTTCCCTGGGGGACTCCTGAATCTACCGAGGGGTCTCGAGAGAATTCTCCTTCAAGAGTAGCTCTCATCTGACGCTGTGTCAGGAAGGTTGAGAGCCACTTGTGTAGATTTCCTATGATGCCGTATTGGTTCAGCTTGTGTAGGAGTTTTTGGTGTGGTACAGTGTCAAATGCTTTTGAAAAGTCAAGGATGGCTAGATCGACTTGTTTGTTTTTATCGTATGATTTCATGAGGTCGTCCATAGTGATGGCAAGTTGTGTTAAAAGGAAAATCCAGAACGAAATCCATGGTTGAGCGAAGTTAAGATGTTGTGATGCTCTAGATGGTTAAGCATGTGTTTACAAATAATGTGCTCTAGCAGCTTGCATGGTCTATAATTCTCTGCTGCATGTCGTTCTCCCTTTTTAAAAAATGGCTGTTTGCGCACAACTAATCTGTCGGTAGTAGTCCAGTATTTAGGGAGCTTTGAAATATTGCTGATAGTCCGGGTGAAATTTGTACAGCACATTCCTTAAGTATTCTTTTTGGGATGTTGTCGGGTCCAGGAGCTTTTGCTGGATACACTTTGCGTAATAGCTTGGTAAGGCCGTCTGTTCTGATTGTTATATTTCCAATATGAGATTTTGTTGTTTTGGTTGTTGATGGCATGGTGTGTCCTTGATCTTCTTTAGTGAAAACGGATTTGAATTGATTTAACAAAATTTTGGCCTGGCCCCTGCTGTCAGTTGTAAGTGTGCCTTTGTGTTTGAGTGGTGAAACACCGATGTTGTCTTGCCTCTTTGATTTGATGTATTTCCAGAATGGCTTGTTGTTCTTGTTTCCCAGGCCTTCTACTATAGTTTGGTTGATGTAATTCCGCTCTGCTTTCCGAAGTTGCCTCTTGCATTCTATTTGAACATGTCTGTAGTTGTCCCATTTATTTGTTTTTCTGGCCTTGGTGTATAATCGGTGTTTCCAGGAATTACTGTTTTTTCCGCGTATTGTCTTCGATGGTATGATTTTGTTGATGCTATCGTTAAGCTCGGTTTTTAAAATGTCCCATAATTCTTGTGTTTGGGTCCCAAAAAATAACAGGATGGTGCATCTACTATAGTAGCCAGTGTGGTGTTCATAATAATACATCTGTAAATACTTGGAACTTAATGATGCAAAGAACATTAAAGGCCCACTACCTTTCCGGAGCAAAATATATAGATTTCTTAAAAACATTAATAACCTCAGAAAATATATACCGATGGCCTAAGATGAGGTTACAACACCAAACATATGCAAGATTTCCAGCGTAATATATGATAACAATGGAGAGTAATTTCGCTATTTTGCCGTCTGCCGCAGTGATAGCCAACTGCCGCGCGGTATTTAGGACGACGGGGGGAAACATAAGACGACCCGCGTTATGAAAATTAACATTTTATTTATTTCAATTAAATTGTTTAAGAGGTTATAATAAGTGTAGTATTAACGTTAAGTTAATAACTTTTGCAACTCTACAAAATTATCAATCTCGTTTTACATTCCCATTTAAAAAATCAAAAACCGTTTCGGAAAGGTAGTGGGCCTTTAAGTTTGTTAGATACATTGTGTGACGTTCGATGATCAACTCTCACTCAATATGGCGGTCACAAAACTAATTTATTCCATTTGGCGGGAGTCGCTTAAAGCATGACATGTAAACAATGACAGGGCCGCTTAGGCGCTTAAAATAGAACCTAATACGTTACATATTGCTAGAAAACAATAGCATTCTTTTTTGAAGACAAATAGTGATGGCACAGTTTTTTAACTAGCTAAGTTATTCCACAGCTTAACTCCATTGTAATGAAGAGATGTTTTTAAACAATTCAGAGTGTGCTCTAGGTAGTATTTACTTATTTTGTGTCGTTGATCTTAACCGATATTTATACATTTCATAAAATAATTTATTCAATTTATCTTTATAGTTCAATTTACTAAAGATAATCTCCTCAGTATTTACAATCCATGTTGAGACTCAGTATGAAATCATTAAGCCGTTATAATTATCTCATCCAATTCGAAGACGGTGACGCTATTTTTTCCTTTATGGGCTGATAAAATAAAATTTGAAGCCAATGAAAATGCTCGTTACAAAAAAGATGAATGATTATTTAATAAAATAGTTTGACACTGTAATTTTCATTGTTTGATAACTAACCCAGCATAATGCGACTGGGCGGGGATTTCTGTTCGGTATATGTAGATACCACAGTCTCCCTAAACACCACTACAGATCTGGCCGTCATCAGTTAACAAATGTACACATCGTGTTTATAATGCATTGTTGACGATGTCACTGTATTATATTGTCGCGGTGGATGTCTGTATTAGGCCTATCGATCCTGACAAGTCTACCACTAACAGACTTAGTGACAGAACTGTACGGATATCTCCTCATCAGTATGGACTATATAGTAACTGTGTATCTAGGTAAGTTCAACGGGTTTTTTTTTATTATTATTTATTCATGGAATCATTTTAATGTTACTGACTTTGTGACATATTTAACAATGAGCTTGGTTATTTTAGTGTTTTTGAGTCCGTAACACATTTATCAATAGGCGTTTATCATTAAACTGTTCTTGATTTGTGACATATTTTACATTTGACTTGATTATTTTAGTGGTTTAGATTCACTAACATATTTTACATTTGACTTGATCATTTTAGTGGTTTAGATTCACTAACACATTTTACATTCGACTTGATCAATTTAGTCGTTTAGATTCCCTAACATATTTTACAGCGGACTTTTTCATTTTAGTGTTTTCACTTCGCCACACAAATCGTAAAATAGATAAAACTATAACAACATACATTTAATAATCACTTCATAGTTTGTTCAATATTATAAGATATATTTAAACCGAAATTAGTGCTACAGTTATATACGATAAAAATCAGATAAAATGATACAATGAATCACAATTAAGTTACCAAACAGTTTTACTTGATTTATCTCTGAACAACCCTTAGTGGAGTCTGCTAAATTACTTGGTATAAAGGTGGACAACTGTTTATGTTGAGAAGATCACGTGATGTATGTGTTATTGATAAAGGCTTAGGTTTGTTAAACAGAATTAAGGATTTTTTATATAGAAATAAGCAACTCTCTTTGGTCTTCAAAACTGTCAAGCGTTGTTTATCTTGGTTTGCTGCAGACGAGAACTTTTTTTACCGTTTCATTTTTTTAATCTTCAGTTATAGAGATATATGTTGTATGTTGTAAACTTCAGACTTATTTTTCAGTTCAAAACTTACAAAAATTATAAACCCTAGTTGTTGAAGAAGAAAAAACTAAATCTTCCCCAAAAACAAACATCAGCATAAAGAGCTATGTGAAATAGTATGTTAGCTTCCTTCCACTTCTCTGGACCACTTGGTCCCTGTTTTCTATAAGAAAAAAATATTAATCCATTTCAATGCTTATAAGGAAAGCTTATTTGTTAGGTTATAGTAACAATAGAAGGAGCGGATATCTAACGCACTAATAGATCCAAGGATCCTTTTCATGAGCCAGCCTGTCTTAGCGATACAAATGAAATTTACAAATGTCGATATCGAGCGACGTGGAGCAAGAAAAAGGAACAAAGTCGGATATGGATTCTATGTGGTGAAATATCTGGGCAGGACAAACTCATCTCTAGCAGATAAACACGAAGAATAGGAATCAAATTCTATCACGTGCAGCCTCTGGTGTGTTTTTAATCCAGTGACAACAACGGGCTATCTAACGGCCTACTCTGCCATTAATTAAAGCAAATACACTGAAAATAGTTTTTTTTTACATTGCATGAAAATAACGTTTTATTAATATGTAAGTTCGACTTTGACTCAATAGTTTTATAACCACATTCAAAGCAAGATAAAATGATTTCTTGTTAAATTAACTTTAATCATGAAACGTTTACCCATTTTATAACTAGTTTACAATAAATAAGGAAATCACTAATCATGTGACTGAGCTAATCACTTAGAACAGCCTGGTCCTGTAAATAACAGCTTAAAGACAACACAACAATTGCTTGTGTGTATTGATAATTTACTTACTTGGGTGTGTTTTAGGGCGGTTTTTAATTTCGTTTCTCTGAATACTGAAGCCTCGCTACCTGATCCTTTTCACGCAGACATGTAGTGATGTAACGTTAGGTGATCCCAAGAATCAGTGTAACTTCATTATTTTGTATTGTTGTATGTTTTATTGGTACAGTATCAGTGTAACTTCATCATTATTTTTATTGTTGTATGTTTTGTTGGTACAGTATCAGTGTAACGTCATCATTATTATTTTGTATTGCTGTCTGTTTTGTTGGTACAGTATCAGTGTAACGTCATCATCATTATTTTGTATTGCTGTCTGTTTTGTTAGTACAGTATCAGTGTAACTTCATCATTATTTTTATTGTTGTATGTTTTGTTAGTACAGTATCAGTGTAACGTCATCATTATTATTTTGTATTGCTGTCTGTTTTGTTGGTACAGTATCAGTGTAACTTTATCATTATTATTTTTATTGCTGTCTGTTTTGTTGGTACAGTATCAGTGTAATTCATCATTATTTTTATTGCTGTCTGTTTTGTTAGTACAGTATCAGTGTAATTCATCATTATTTTTATTGCTGTCTGTTTTGTTAGTACAGTATCAGTGTAACTTCATCATTATTTTTATTGTTGTCTGTTTTGTTAGTACAGTATCAGTGTAACGTCATCATTATTATTTTGTATTGCTGTCTGTTTTGTTAGTACAGTATCAGTGTAACGTCATCATTATTATTTTGTATTGCTGTCTGTTTTGTTGGTACAGTATCAGTGTAACTTCATCATTATTATTTTGTATTGCTGTCTGTTTTGTTGGTACAGTATCAGTGTAACTTTATCATTATTATTTTTATTGCTGTCTGTTTTGTTGGTACAGTATCAGTGTAATTCATCATTATTTTTATTGCTGTCTGTTTTGTTAGTACAGTATCAGTGTAATTCATCATTATTTTTATTGCTGTCTGTTTTGTTAGTACAGTATCAGTGTAACTTCATCATTATTTTTATTGTTGTCTGTTTTGTTAGTACAGTATCAGTGTAACGTCATCATTATTATTTTGTATTGCTGTCTGTTTTGTTAGTACAGTATCAGTGTAACGTCATCATTATTATTTTGTATTGCTGTCTGTTTTGTTGGTACAGTATCAGTGTAACTTTATCATTATTATTTTTATTGCTGTCTGTTTTGTTGGTACAGTATCAGTGTAATTCATCATTATTTTTATTGCTGTCTGTTTTGTTAGTACAGTATCAGTGTAACTTCATCATTATTTTTATTGTTGTATGTTTTGTTAGTACAGTATCAGTGTAACGTCATCATTATTATTTTGTATTGCTGTCTGTTTTGTTAGTACAGTATCAGTGTAACGTCATCATTATTATTTTGTATTGCTGTCTGTTTTGTTGGTACAGTATCAGTGTAACTTCATCATTATTTTTATTGTTGTATGTTTTATTGGTACAGTATCAGTGTAACTTCATCATTATTTTGATTGCTGTTTGTTTTGTTAGTACAGAATCAGTGTAACTTCATCATTATTTTTATTGCTGTCTGTTTTGTTAGTACAGTATCAGTGTAACTTCATCATTATTTGTATTGTTGTCTGTTTCTTGGAACAGTATCAGTGTAACTTCATCATTATTTTTATTGTTGTCCGTTTTGTTGGTACAGTATCAGTGTATCTTCATCATTATTTTTATTGCTGTCTGTTTTGTTGGTACAGTATCAGTGTAACGTCATCATTATTTTTATTGCTGTCTGTTTTGTTAGTACAGTATCAGTGTATCTTCATCATTATTTTTATTGCTGTCTCTTTTGTTGGTACAGTATCAGTGTAACTTCATCATTATTTGTATTGTTGTCTGTTTTGTTGGTACAGTATCAGTGTAACTTCATCATTATTTGTATTGCTGTCTGTTTTGTTAGTACAGTATCAGTGTAAGTGTAATTCATCATTATTTTTATTGTTGTCCGTTTTGTTGGTACAGTATCAGTGTAACTTCATCATTATTTTTATTGCTGTCTGTTTTGTTGGTACAGTATCAGTGTAACTTCATCATTATTTTTATTGTTGTATGTTTTATTGGTACAGTATCAGTGTAACTTCATCATTATTTGTATTGCTGTCTGTTTTCTTGGAACAGTATCAGTGTAACTTCATCATTATTTGTATTGCTGCCTGTTTTCTTGGAACAGTATCAGTGTAACTTCATCATTACTTTTATTGTTGTCCGCTTTGTTGGTACAGTATCAGTGTAACTTCATCATTATTTTTATTGTTGTCCGTTTTGTTGGTACAGTATCAGTGTAACTTCAATATTATTTTTATTGCTGTCTCTTTTGTTGGTACAGAATCAGTGTAACTTCATCATTATTTTTATTGTTGTCCGTTTTGTTGGTACAGTATCAGTGTAACGTCATCATTATTTTTATTGTTGTCCGTTTTGTTGGTACAGTATCAGTGTAACTTCATCATTATTTTTATTGTTGTCCGTTTTGTTGGTACAGTATTAGTGTAAGTGTAACTTCATCATTATTTTTATTGTTGTCCGTTTTGTTGGTACAGTATCAGTGTAACTTCATTATTATTTTTATTGTTGTCCGTTTTGTTGTTACAGTATCAGTGTAACTTCATCATTATTTTTATTGTTGTATGTTTTGTTGGTACAGTATCAGTGTAACTTCATCATTATTTTTAATTGCAGTCTGTTTTGTTGGTACAGGGATATATATGATGTTGGGCGTCCTGTGTACAACAAAAAACTATACAGGTAAGAGTTATACAACTCGCTATTGGTGTGTAAGGATATATTAGTTATACATTTATTCCGTTTATACCCCAACACATCTGAGATTATGTTACCATGACCATGATTTGGCCTGTTTTTATCCGGACTTGTTGTGATCCGGGATTGACTTGCGTGACCCTGATTTGACTTATTTTGACCATGATATGACCAGTTTTCGCCATGATTTGACTTGTTTTGATCCGGAATTTACTTGCTAGATTTCGTTGGCCCGGATTTTCAGTTATGTTTTTACTTCGTTTATACCCCACCTCAGTTGAGATTATGTGTTGGACCATGATTTGGCTTGAGTTGAACCGGATATGACCTGGTTTTACCCCGATTTGACCGTTGACCCTGTGAGACAGCTCTTCTTGATATTGACAACTCATTTATGCATGAAATTTATGCAACCAGTGATAATTTTTAATAAGCATCTGTGCTATAACTTTGTCATTCTTAATATTTCTTATATTCCATCTGTATGTATTTTAACTCACCCATTAATTTATGTTTTATTAACAAGAGGACCATGCGGTAGATTAGCCGTTGGCTAAGCATAATCATCCTCAGTTAAAAAAGTTTATTAGTAATATTTTAAGCATCGCCTTCTAACACCCAACTTGCACAGTAAATAGAGGGTAAAGTTGTTTTTTTTAACTACGTCTTCAACATATTTTGTAATCGTATTTCCAAATGCTTGTGCATTTTAAGGATCTGCTGTGATGAAAAGTCAAAATTTTCTGATGACTAACTTTTTTTTCTAAAAGTAAATTAAAATAAAAAGAATATGGTGGTGTGCTTGATTTTGACTATTTTGAATCAAGTATAGCTATTTATTTGACGTAAATAGTTATTTTACTGGAATTTCACTGTTTTAAACAAACACACGAAAAACTAATGCAATATTTTGCAAATGGCTTGTCTGATAACTTTTCTAAAATTTTGCAGTTCAAAACAAACAAAAAGAAAACCTAAAAAAAGATTTACAGCAAAATTAATTTGATATAGCTAAAATGCACAGTCGACTTAAGTAAAAGTTAAGTAAAAAAGGGTTAAATTTCACCTCTCTAGAAAGTGTAAGAAATGCACCTTTTCAAATAGGCCGCCAAATTGGTGATTTCTTAAAAGTAGTGACTACAAAATTTTATGAGCAATAGAAGTTTTTTAAATCATAAAAATACTTTCATTAAAGATTAAACGACACTGAAACGACACTTCAACCTCACTAGAGCAGATGCCTAAGACAGGACATTGGAATGTGGTAAATTCATACTTTTCAGGCATTCATTTTCATTTCTCCGTTTTTATGCTTAAACAATGGTGTATAGCTGTCTAAAACAACCTTGGTTGTTAGGTGGATATGAACTAATGTTGTTTCAAAATCTTCCGACGGTTTTCTTCCATTATTGCTGATATGTACTAATGTTGTTTCAAAATCTTCAGACGGTTTTCTAGCATTATTGCCGATATGTACTAGTGTTGTTCACAATCCTTCGACGGTTTTCTTGCATTATTGCTGATATGAACTAATGTTGTTTCACAATCCTCCGACGGTTTTCTTGCATACTTGCTGATATGTACTTATGTTGTATCACAATCCTCCGACGGTTTGCTGTCGTCCTATGGATGGCTGTGTTGGTCGAAATGACGACAAGGAGTAGGGTAGAAGCTTGTTGACGGCTTTTATTCAAAGTGTAGACAAGAGTTCTCACTTTCTCTCTCTCATGTGTGTGTCCCTAGAGGAGGCGGTGACGTAGGTGTATGTGAGGCGGAAGTACCCAGTCTCAGTCTTATTCCCGTCTAATGTCCGTCTAATTTCAGTCTAGTTTCCGTCTAATGTCCGTCTAATTTCAGTCTAGTTCTAATGAGCGATTTCCGCCATCATGCACCAGACACCGAGGTGTTAATAAATTTCATCGAGTTACCTGGATGCGTTCGCGTTAAATCGCGCCCGCCGTACATAGAGATCATCGTTGATTTTGCTTTTTCTGTACGGAATCCCATCTGAAGGAATTAGGTATCTCATCAGTTATGTCATCTTCGTCTCTTTACGACTTCTCGTGACTTTCCTTCCGCGTAATCACTCGTATGGTCCGAATCCCGTTGTCTCCCGATATCCCCCGTTGCTCTACATCACGGATTGAATGTGCGACGTACGTAATTAGACCGTCTCTTTTCAGTACATTGCAGCAGTCTTGTGGCCAACATGTTCCAGGCAAGATGTTATTCACACAACATAAAACATTTTCTTTGCTCACGCATAGCTCTGGTATGTTTGACATTTAAGATTCTGCGCAGTGGTCCCTTTTATTGCTAAAAGATACCAGCATGGCGTTCTATTGTTAATTGCCAAAATATTTCTTATTAAAACGCACCATTGAGCTCGCAACGGAGGATCGAGTGGACACATCTACTAGTATAACTTGCGGTTTCAAACCATTTCGCTTTAGTGTCACATGGCCTAATGACATATCAGGAGACGACACTGAAATTCTGTTACTGGAATATTTATTGTTCGATAATTTAGCAACCTGTCTTCCTGCTTCTATTATCAAGGATTATCCACCAATTACAAGCAAGAAAATACATACACACAAAAGTCCTCAACTACAATATAGCGCTTAAAATTAATCATGCCAACAATATGGTAACGAATAGATGTCCAAATAAGACTACAATATTTTACGTGAGACCGGTCCTACTGTGAATCCGAAATACTAACATAATTATCTAAACATTTCGTATTTAAAATTACACTATGACACATTACACATACACCTTATCCATACCTATTCATTGGTCAAACCAACCAATCCAAGCTGGATGGTTTAACCCTGTCCGTTACACCCTAGTAGATGACAAGATTATGGATGTCTAAACAATAATAAACCGACTTGCAGTTTCTTCATTATTCTTAATTCCCCTAAGCAACTAACACTACGAGTTATACACAATAGCCTAATTACTCGCAATGTAGTGAAACATTTTCTCCATCTGCCACGTTTAATCTCTCACACTCTACTTCCACCAAAATACCGGATGAATTACGTCATGAAATTTTAATTGTATCATCATTTAACTCATTAATATAATAATAGCACATAAATCAATGAAACCTAATGTACCTATGTCCACATTAGATCCAGAAACTTTTTCCTCTGCGTCTCTCACACTACCTGATTACGACTTGCCGTATCTAGCCATATAAGAAGCGATAGCATCGTTCGGCCTAGTTCCGTTAGGTGCACTTTGATTGTAACATTGTACAGTTTTTTCGACTTCAACAAAATTTTCACCGTTGGAATTTTTATGTCCGCTCCAGTTGAGTAGTACGCACGTTTGTATCATCGTCTTTGACAAAGTCAATCACAACCCTCTCGTCTATTTATTTGGGACCGCTTTTCACGTTTATCTGTGATTTCTCAGTTTTACTCTAACCATTTAACACATCTTCTGCGATACAACCTATTAGAACACTATGTGATAAAAGTCAGCTGATGTTCTGCGCTGAGTGACCATGACCTATAACTGATTATAAAATATACATACACACTCGCAGTTATCAGTATCCCGAGTCTAGAAAAGAATCATGCAGTCCAACATAATCTACACAAAATTGAAACGCGAAGATATATCACACTCGAGAGAAAGATGAAACATGGTACTTTCTGTAAACAAAACGAACGGGAAGACAGATTCATTTTAATTAGAGATCCATTTTATTCAATATCCGTAAAAAAATATTAAACATACAACTACTTACCGTAAATACGTACTTTCTTCTAACTTGTTCAATTATACCCGTGAAAATGTAAAAGAAATTCATAATCTTTGCAAATATTTACATTCATGCATTTAAGCGGCCGGAAAATGTTAGATTAATATCTATCTTAAAGTTGTAACTTTAATCCTTGGCCTGGTTATAATTGTTATTGAAACAGTCCTTTCATCTCCTCCCAATTAAATGATTTTCGTAGAAGACAACATTCAGACCAATGTCCTATACAATTATATATTAAAGATTTGGACTAAGAAGAGAATAGCCATGATGACGTATATGCGAGTGAGAGAGGTCTGAACTTAATATATGGACAGAAGCGTGTAAGGTGGGCGTATGTGACGTGATGGCGTGTGTGTAGGTCGGGTGCGCGTGCGCCGTCTACGTCCGTAAAATTCGTGTTATTTTATTGGTGTGTGTTGTGTCTTCGAACATCTGTGCAATGTAGTATTATGTATGACTGTTTACCATGTTACCACTATAATACATAATTATGATAAACGAACATTGTGTTTTACCTTATACCAGTATAAGTTGTAAAGCTTAACCAATCAGAAATTGAAATTGACAAAACATCCTGTTCAAGTTAAAGCATGCTAATTATATCTATCCTAATGTCGGTGGTACTACTCGTATATCGATAAAATTGAAAGCACCGCACGGTCTGAGGTCAGTGCACTACTCATATCAATCCGCATAGTAATCCAGTTGACGTTGGATGAACACGAATCCATCAACGCCTACAACATGGCCGGGCTATAGTTGAATATAGATAATGACGGTGTATCAAGTTGAACATCTCGCCTATGGCTTTCTAACTACAAATAATATTCCGAAATGTATACAAATCACTCAGGAAACACACGTCAATATAAACCCTCACCATTCCTGAGCCTCCAACTCCTGTCCTAAAAATATCAAATACACCAAAAACACTGGAGCTCAAATCACTGATTTACCTGTCTCATCCAAGGGCCAAATCACTCCCAATATTTTTATATTGCTCCGTTTTGTTGCGTCATACCAGTACCTGTGACACATTTATTTTATGCTGTCTGTTTGGTGAGTACGTAGAGTGTAACTACACTCATTATTTTATTGCTGTCTGTTTTTGGTACAGTATCAATGCACTTTATCAATTATATTCTATATACTGTCTGTATTGTGAGATACCATACTAGTGAACTCTTCACTATCCTAACAACATGTGTACCCAACCCCGTAAATTTATTCCAAAATTAAACCGCTCGAGACATTTGTCTATCCATCCCCATTCAATCCTATCGAAAGCTTTTTGTTGATCTAGAAAGATAACAGACCCCTCTTCATTCTCTAAATCAGTATATTCGCGTCGGCAATGTTTCTTCCAGGAACGAAACCTTTTTGATCCGGATGTATGATATCTGGAAGAACTTTCTTTATTCTGTTGGCCAATGTTTTTGCAATTATCTTATAGTCAACGTTTAGCATCGTTAGTGGTCGCCAATTTTTAATATCTTCACGCTCGCCTTTTTTGTACAATAACGTTAGTATTCCTTTTGTTTGTGATGTTGATAACTTATTAGTATTACATATTTCATAAACTAGTTCAATAAATTCTTTTTTAATTATGTGCCAGTAAATCTGATGAAATTCTGAAACAATCCCATCTTCACCCGGGGATTTATTCTTTTTCATTTCACTGATACTCTTAAATATTTCATCTTCGCTCATCTCTTTATCCATACATGTTCTTTGATCATCTGAAATTTTGTTCTCTAGATTAACTAAAAGAATATCCGCAGCATCTCTGTCCCATCCTTCCGATGTAAAGAGTTGCTTATAAAATTTAATCTGTTCTTTTTGGATAGAATTTATGTCATTTTTATAATCTCCTTCTACGGTTTTAATTTTATGCCAAAGCTTTTCTTTAGCACGGTGTTTTTCTAGGTTAAAAAAATATTCTGTTGATCTTTCATGCCCTTCGAACTCCTGCACTCTCGCTCTTACTCTCAACCCTGTTGCTTTATTACTGTAATGCTCTCTCAGAATGTTAGTTAGCATGTTGATTTTTTCATTATCTGGGTTAGTCTTTGTCAATGCATCCAGTTCTTTTTCGATTTCATCAATGTACCTGTCGGTCTTATTCAGGCACTTTGCAACAGATATTGTTATTTCTTTAATCTTAATTTTTGCTATGTCCCACCAGTCTTTCAAATTATCATATTTGTTCTTTTCTGTAACCCAATGAGTCCAAAAGACTTGAAATGTATTTTTGAACATATCGTTTTTTATTGTATTAACATTCATTTTCCACGTCCCTGGACCAATTGTCACCTTATCTGTATTGATTTTTAATGTAATCATATTATGGTCGCTATGAACACATGATGTAATATCTGTTTTGGCTATATCATTTTCAATGTCTTTGGTAACAAGGAACATGTCTATTCTTGATTTTGAAATTCCTCTTTTGAATGTGTATTCCGATTTTCTAGGGTTACGAAGTCTCCAAATATCCACAAGTTGAAATGAATCAATTAAAATTTTTAGACATGATGATGTGGAGTCATCTGCATTTTTATGTGGGTATCTATCTATTTGATTGTTTAGCGTACAATTAAAATCACCAGCATATATATAACTATTATCAAATAGGTGATTGTTAATAATTTTTCTTATAAATTGGTATCGTTCAGAGCTATTATTAGGTGCATACAGGTTTACTATATTGCATATATTTCTTTCGTCATTTTTTAAAAATACATGTTAATAACCTTCCATCTTTATCTCTGTTAAGTTCTTTCAAAAACAATTTAGTTTTCCCATTTGTTAGAATTGCGACGCCTCTTGAGGCAGAGGTACCATTATTCCATAAACTATTGCCTCCCCCTAGATATTTCCATTTTTTAGACCAAATGAATATATCTTTGTCAGTACAGTGGGTTTCCTGTAACAAAGTTACATCAATTTTCTTTTTGATTAACCAATAGAAAAAAGCATTTCTTTTTTCAACATTATTTAGCCATTAATGTTAATTGATGCTATAGATATAGACATAAGTTAATATAAAGTGGTTAGAATTTATGAATATTGCTTAAAGGTCTATGTTTAGAAGCATTCAGTTGTTCTCTGGGGTACCATACTTTTGGATTTTATTGTGTTGTCGTTCAGTTGATGGTGGTGTTGCCGAACTCATAAAGCGTTTTCTATTTTTTGGCGTGCCCAGCTTTGGTCCTACAGTTGTTTGCATGAAGACTGATAATTTCTCTCTTAACTTGAACGCTCATTGTTTATTTATATGTACACCTGAGGTGTCAAAACCGTCATATAGATGATCATTAACTGTTCCGTCGCTACGGAAAAGAAGCGGGATATCAATGTATTCTATATGGGATTTTGTTTTACACATCTTTTCAGTGAAACTATTGACACTTTCAGTTATCTCGTTCAGGAACGAAATTTTCTCGCTGTTTCCTTTTTGGGGTAGGATTCCACAAATTCCAATGGGAACATCCGGGAATTGATTTTCAATTTCATTTATTGCTGAAGTTAGGTCAACAATGATTTGGTCAGAGTCGCCTTGGTTTCTTGACACGTCATTGGTACCCAGACAAACTGTGACATTTTTTATGTCAGTGTCTTCAGGTATGCAGGAGAGCGATTCCTCAATTGAATGGCTGATTTCCGCCAGTGATGCACCAGACACCGAGGTGTTAATAATATTTCTCGAGTTGAACTGGATGCGTTTCGCGTTAGACGCGCCGAGTAATAGAGATATCGGTTGATTTTGCTTTTTCTGTACGGAATCCCTATCTGAAGAATTAGGTATTACGTCATCAGTTTTGTCATCTTCGTTTTTACGACCTTCTCTGATTTCTTCCGCGTAATCACCGTATTGGTCCGAATCCCGTTGTCCGAATCCCGTTGTCTACATTCAGATTGAATGTGACCGGACATGTTACAGTAATTACAGACAGGCGTTTCTTTTTGTGGACAGTTCCGAGCAAGATGTTCAGTATTTTCACAAATAAAACATTTTCTTTGCTCACGCACTGGTATGTTTGGACATTTAAATGATGGGTGGTCCTTTAAGTTGTAATGATAACATGGCGTTCTATTGTTATTTGCAAATATTCTTATATCAAAACGCCCAATTGAAGCTCGCAACGGGAGGGTAGGGACACATCCTATAATGTTCAAATACCTTGTGCCGTTTTCAATGTTAGTGTCACAGGGTGAATGACAATGAGGAGACGACACTGAAATTCTGTTACTGAATATTTTATTTACGATAATTTAGCACTGTCTTTCCTGGTCTATTATCAAGGAATTATCCACAATACATAAGTCCAAGAATATACATTACACACAAAAGTCCTCAAGTACAGTATAGGTAAAATTAATCATCCAATATGGTAACGATACGTTGTCCAAATTAACTACAGTATTTTACGTGAGACGGTCACTACTGTGATCCGAAATCTAACATAATTTTCTAAAACATTCGTATTTATACAAAATTAACACAATTGACAACATACAGCATAAAACTATTTCCATTGGTCAAACAACCAATCAAGTGGGAGTGGTTAACCCTGTACCGTTTACCCCTAGAGCTGGACAAGTTATTGACATGTCTAAACAATTAATACGTCTGGCAGGTTTATTTCATATTCTTAATTACCCCTAAGCAACTCTAACACTACGAGTATACACAATAGCCCTAATTACTGCGAATGTGTGAACATTTCTCATCTGCCAGCGTTTAATCTCTTCAACTCTACTTCCCACAAAATACCGGATAGATCTACGTTCATGAAAATGTTTTAATTGTATATCATTAACTCATTAATATATAATATCACATAAATCAATGAAACCTAAATGTGACCCTTGTCACATTAGTATCACGAATTTTACCTCTGCGTCTACTACCTGATACGACTTGGCCGTATCTAGCCATATAAGAAGCGATAGCATCGTCGCCTAGTTCGTATGGTGCATCTTTGATTGTAACATTTGTCACAGTTTTTTCGACTTCAAAAATTTTCACCGTTGGATTTTTTATTTCCGCTCCATTGAGTAGTAGCGCACGTTTTGTATCATCGTTTTGACAAGTAATCACAACTCTGTTCTCTGTTATTTGGACCGCTTTCACTTGATCTGTGATTCTCAGTTTTTCTAAGCCATTTAACACATCTTCATGCGATACACCCTTTAGAAACTTGTGATAAAAGTGCACTGATAGTTCTCTCTGGAGTGACATGACTATAATGATTATATAATATACATACACACTCGTCTTGGCAGTCAGTATCGAGGTCTAGAATAAGAATGTCATCACATAATCTAAAAATTGAAAGCGGAAGATATATCAACACTCCGAGAGAAAATAGAACATGTACTTTTTGTAACAAAAACGAAGTGGAAGACGAGTTTCATTTTATATTAAGATGTCCATTTTATTCAGATATTCGGAAAAAATATATTAAACAATACTACTTGCGTAAATCTAGTGTTTTTAAACTTGTTCAATTATTACCCGTGAATAATGTCAAAGAACTTCATAATCTTGGCAAATATTTACACTTAGCATTTAAGCGCCGGGAAAATGTTTAGATTAAATACTATCTTAAAGTTTGTAACTTTAATTTGCCATTGCTGTTATAATTGTTTAATTGAACAGTCCTTTTCACTCTCCTACCAATTAAATGATTTTCGTAGAAGACAATTCATTCAGACATGTACATTGATAATTATTAATAAAGATTTAGAACGTAGAGAGAATAAGCCATGATGCTGTATATGGATGAGTGAGAGAGTGTGAGACTGTATATGTATGAGAAGGCGTGTAAGGGTGCGCGTGTGTGCGTGTGTGCGTGTGTGTGAGGGTGCGTGTGTGCGTGCGTACGTCCGTACGTGTTAAAATTGGTGTGTGTGTGTGTGAATGTGCAATGTAGTATTAGTGTATGAGCGTTTACATGTTACACTATTACATAATATGATAACTGAATTGTGTTTTTATATACCAGTAATAAGTTGTAAAGCTTAAACTAATAAAGAAATTGAAATTGAAAACATCCTGGTCAAGGTAAAGCATGGCTAATTATATATCTATAATGTCGGTGTATCTACTCGTATATCGATTAAAATTGAAAGCGACCGCACGGTCTGAGGTCAGTGCACTATCGATATCAATCAGTAACGTTGACGGTTGGATGAACACGACTCAACGCTACATGGCCGGCTATAGTGAATATAGATAATGAGGTGATACAATGTGAACATCTCGCTGGCTTTCTACACTAGAAATAATAGTTCGAAATGTATACAAAATCGATCAGGAACACATCAATATAAACCTCACCATTCCCTGAGTCTCCATCTGTCCTAAAAATGATCGAAATAGACCAAAAACACTGGAGCTCAAATCACTGATTACCTGTCTCATCAAGGGCAAATCACTCCAATATTTTTATTATTGTCCGTTTTGTTGGTACAGTATCAGTGTGACTTCATCATTATTTTTATTGCTGTCTGTTTTGTGAGTACAGTATGAGTGTAACTTCATCATTATTTTTATTGCTGTCTGTTTTGTTGGTACAGTATCAATGTAACTTTATCATTATATTTTATTGCTGTCTGTTTTGTGAGTACAGTATGAGTGTAACTTCATCATTATTTTTATTGCTGTCTGTTTTGTTAGTACAGTATCAATGTAACTTTATCATTATATTTTATTGCTGTCTGTTTTGTTGGTACAGTATCAATCTAACTTCATCATTATTTTTGATTGCTGTCTGTTTTGGTAGTACAGTATCAGTGTAACTTCATCATTATTTTTATTGCTGTCTGTTTTGTTAGTACAGAATCAATGTAACTTCATCATTATTTTTATTGCTGTCTGTTTTGGTAGTACAGTATCAATGTAACTTTATCATTATTTTTAATTGCTGTCTGTTTTGTTGGTACAGTATCAGTGTAACTTCATCATTACTTTTATTGCTGTCTGTTTTGTTAGTACAGTATCAATGTAACTTCATCATTATTTTTAATTGCTGTCTGTTTTGTTGGTACAGGGATATATATGATGTTGGGCGTCCTGTGTACAACAGAAAACTATACAGGTAAGAGTTATACAACTCGCTATTGGTGTGTAAGGATATATTAGTTATACATTTATTTCGTTTATACCCCAACACATCTGAGATTATGTTACCATGACCATGATTTGGCCTGTTTTTATCCGGACTTGTTGTGATCCGGGATTGACTTGCGTGACCCTGATTTGACTTGTTTTGACCATGATATGACCAGTTTTCGCCATGATTTGACTTGTTTTGATCCGGAATTTACTTGCTAGATTTCGTTGGCCCGGATTTTCAGTTATGTTTTTACTTCGTTTATACCCCACCTCAGTTGAGATTATGTGTTGGACCATGATTTGGCTTGAGTTGAACCGGATATGACTTGGTTTTACCCCGATTTGACCGTTGACCCTGTGAGACAGCTCTTCTTGATATTGACAACTCATTTATGCATGAAATTTATGCAACCACTGATAATTTTTAATAAGCATCTGTGCTATACCTTTGTCATTCTTTATATTTCTTATATTCCATCTGTATGTATTTTTAACTCGCACATTAATTTATGTTTTACTAACAAGAGGACCATGCGGTAGATTAGCCGTTGGCTAAGCATAATCATCCTCAGTAAATAAAGTTTATTAGTAATATTTTAAGCATCGTCTTCTAACACCCAACTTGCACAGTAAATAGAGGGTAAAGTTGTTTTTTTAACTACGTCTTCAACATATTTTGTAATCGTATTTCCAAATGCTTGTGCATTTTAAGGATCTGCTGTGATGAAAAGTCAAAATTTTCTGATGACTAACTTTTTTTTCTAAAAGTAAATTAAAATAAAAAGAATATGGTGGTGTGCTTGATTTTGACTATTTTGAATCAAGTATAGCTATTTATTTGACGTAAATAGTTATTTTACTGGAATTTCACTGTTTTAAACAAACACACGAAAAACTAATGCAATATTTTGCAAATGACTTGTCTGATAACTTTTCTAAAATTTTGCAGTTCAAAACAAACAAAAAGAAAACCTAAAAAAAGATTTACAGCAAAATTAATTTGATATAGCTAAAATGCACAGGCGACTTAAGTAAAAGTTAAGTAAAAAAGGGTTAAATTTCACCTCTCTAGAAAGTGTAAGAAATGCACCTTTTCAAATAGGCCGCCAAATTGGTGATTTCTTAAAAGTAGTGACTACAAAATTTTATGAGCAATAGAAGTTTTTTTAAATCATAAAAACACTTTCATTAAAGATTAAACGACACTGAAACGATACTTTAACCTCACTAGAGCAGATGCCTAAGACAGGACATTGGAATGTGGTAAATTCATATTTTTCAGGCATTCATTTTCATTTCTCCGTTTTTATGCTTAAACAATGGTGTATAGCTGTCTAAAACAACCTTGGTTGTTAGGTGGATATGAACTAATGTTGTTTCACAATCTTCCGACGGTTTTCTCTACCTTGGTTGTTAGGTGGATATGAACTAATGTTGTTTCACAATTCTCCGACGGTTGTCTTGCATTATTGCTGATATGTACTAATGTTGTTTCACAATCCTCCGACGGTTGTCTTGCATTATTGCTGATATGTACTAATGTTGTTTCACAATCCTCCGACGGTTGTCTTGCATTATTGCTGATATGTACTAATGTTGTTTCACAATCCTCCGACGGTTGTCTTGCATTATTGCTGATATGTACTAATGTTGTTTCACAATCCTCCGACGGTTGTCTTGCATTATTGCTGATATGTACTAATGTTGTTTCACAATCCTCCGACGGTTGTCTTGCATTATTGCTGATATGTACTAATGTTGTTTCACAATCCTCCGACGGTTGTCTTGCATTATTGCTGATATGTACTAATGTTGTTTCACAATCCTCCGACGGTTGTCTTGCATTATTGCTGATATGTACTAATGTTGTTTCACAATCCTCCGACGGTTGTCTTGCATTATTGCTGATATGTACTAATGTTGTTTCACAATCCTCCGACGGTTGTCTTGCATTATTGCTGATATGTACTAATGTTGTTTCACAATCCTCCGACGGTTGTCTTGCATTATTGCTGATATGTACTAATGTTGTTTCACAATCCTCCGACGGTTGTCTTGCATTATTGCTGATATGTACTAATGTTGTTTCACAATCCTCCGACGGTTGTCTTGCATTATTGCTGATATGTACTAATGTTGTTTCACAATCCTCCGACGGTTGTCTTGCATTATTGCTGATATGTACTAATGTTGTTTCACAATCCTCCGACGGTTGTCTTGCATTATTGCTGATATGTACTAATGTTGTTTCACAATCCTCCGACGGTTGTCTTGCATTATTGCTGATATGTACTAATGTTGTTTCACAATCCTCCGACGGTTTTCTTGCATTATTGCTGATATGTACTAATGTTGTTTCACAATCCTCCGACGGTTTTCTTGCATTATTGCTGATATGTACTAATGTTGTTTCACAATCCTCCGACGGTTTTCTTGCATTATTGCTTTCATTTTCATTTTTATGAACCATGCTGTAAGCAGTATAAAAAGTTTAAATAATAAAACTACAAATTCAGCTTTTATAAACTTTCTGTCCATTGCAGCATCTCCTGGGTTGGGTAAACAGAAGATTATGGAAGTTGTTTTAAGCCCGTATTCCTGGTTTGATGCACTGGACATATGCCGACAACGTGGAAATTCGAGGCATCTCTTTGCTAGCACATTTCTAGAGACGTTTAAAACCGTACGGAAGGCTCTGATAGTCGACCGAGGGTCAGTTCATCATTAGAACATCCGGTTTAGTTATAAATACATATAGTAAAATTCCACTAACTCGAACAGGTCTGGTGTCAACAGAGGATGGCCATCAATAATATATCGGTCCAAAGTTTGTCAGCTTAAAAAATCTTCCTCACCTGGCGTATTTTCATATTTTCTAGTAGGTCTTGAAAATGGTTGCTTTCAATAATTGTCCTCTCAGAATCGCCCTACATAACTATATAAAGTGCCGTCACTAATACGAGTGCAGCCCTGTCTCAACAAAAATGACACAAAGCCGTCCTCACTGTCCCCACACGCCAGACAGACCCAGGATAACGATCATACATAACGTTAACGCATTCAAATGTAACACCATCAGTTTCCCTTTTGAAGACGATTTTGCGTCACACTTGTTGAAACGGGCTGCTATCGTCTTACTGGCGGTAACGTTATGCAGAATGATCATGAAAGGAAAGTTCCAACGTTTTTAACCGTTCTTGTGAAAACCCAATAAAACATTACCGATTTATTTATCTCGGTAGACCCATAAAATATCCATGGAAACTATGATGGTCCAAATATATAGCTGCAACTAAATCTCAGATCCTTGTATACAGAGCAAACATGTTATGCCACAGACAATAACAACTTGATCCTCATTACCAGCTATTGGGTGATGATTTAAATACGACTGACTTTCCCTAAAATGACAAAACCGTTAATGTTGATGTTAGTTTTATGATTTAGATCAACAGCAGATTTAATCAGATTCTGACTGTTTCCATCTTCTGTTCCCGACAGAACGTCCAACATAAATGTATGGACTGCCTTTGTCCACTTTAACTACTCGTGGATGGAGGAGGCGGAATGGCGGAACAGCCACAGCTGTTCCATACTAAGCGGTTACACCATCATCAGCGCCGAGCCACGTCCAGAACTGTGTAGTTACGCCAATCTCTCCGACGACGGCACCCACGTGACACTGTATCAGAGCACGTGTACTGTGGAGAAATATTTCGTGTGTTTCAATATAGGAAGTATGTATTAGATTGGGGTTTTCGGTCGCTTTTGTCATATTTACAGTATATATCGGTTTACCAATCCACTACTGATTCTAGTTATGGCGTTATCAATGGGGACAACCTACGTCATCGGAAGGGATATCGGGCACACAAAAATAATGAAAAAACGCCCGCTTCAAGATGAAAATCGCCTGAAATTATGACGTAAAAGCAATGCATCTTCTAAACCTATCGCGCG
>SAYR01031483.1:739481-751777 GCA_004382745.1 Argopecten irradians irradians
AGCAATGGACGAAAGGCGATTTCAATAGCTCGCCAACCATTTGCTGATAGTGGGATAAAAGTCGTCTTTCAAGATCAGATAAATTCAATAAAGGTATTTTTTGGAGTCGCATGCTGCTTAAATAACGACTACATGTACAATGCTGTTATATTCAGTTTTAGTTACTTTGGATGTGACCGTTACCCCTAAAGTTCTAAGTGTGACCAATATCCCTTTTATAATTTCTAATAAAGCACCGTCTATGTTTCTCCACTAGCAGATATAACGATTGAAATATTTTCTTTCAACATTCATATATTACACTTTAGTAAACGGGACAGTTTTATGACAGCAAAATTTGTTTATTTACAACTTATAACGTGTTTGTGAAAAAAATGTGACCGATATCCCTGCTGTCGAAAAATATTGTGTCGAGGTGTTTGCATTATTTGAGCTAGTTTGACGATTTCTAATAGTTTCACAGAGTCTCTAACAACACACTGTCTTTGACGCACGATAGATTTAGAAGATGCATTGCTTTTATGTGATAATTTCAGCCGCTTTTCATCTTGAAGCGGGCGTTTTTTCATTGTTTTTGTGTGCCCGATATCCCTTCCGATGACGTAGGTTGTCCCCATTGGTTATTGTTTAACGTCGCTCTCCAACCTTAGACTGTCAAACGACTCCCTAGAACTTTCTGTTTCTATTGCTAAGATCCCAGATACGTCCCTGGAGACACCATGCTAACTCTTCCTACCTCGTTTTGGTTTTAGATACGTCCATGGAGACACCATGCTAGCTCTTCCTACCTCGTTTTGGTTTTAGATACGTCCCTGGAGACACCATGCTAGCTCTTCCTCTCTCGTTTTGGTTTTAGATACGTCCCTTGAGACACCATGCTAGCTCTTCCTCCCTCGTTTTGGTTTTAGATGCGTACCCTGAGATGACTTACTAACCCTTCCTCCCCTCGATTTGTTTTTATATACGTCCCTAGAAATACCATGCTAAATCTTTCTCCCCTCGTTTTGGTTTTAGGTACATGCCTTGATATGACCTTACGAGTCCTTCATCCCCTCGGTTTGGTATTAGGTACATCCCTGGAGATGACCTTAATAGTCCTTCATCCCCTCGGTTTGGTATAAGTTACATCCCTTGAGATGACCTTACTAGCCCTTCATCCCCTCGTTTTGGTATTAGGTACATCCCTTGAGATGACCTTACTAGTCCTTCAACCCCTCGGTTTGGTATTAGGTACATCCCTGTAGATGACCTTACTAGCCCTTCATCCCCTCGTTTTGGTATTAGGTACATCCTTTGAGATGACCTTACTAGTCCTTCATCCCCTCGGTTTGGTATTAGGTACATTTCTTGAGATGACCTAACTAGCCCTTCATCCCCTCGGTTTGGTATTAGGTACATCTCCGGAGATGACCTTACTAGTTCTTCATCCCCTCGGTTTGGTATTAGGTACATCCCTGGAGATGACCTTACTAGCCCTTCATCCCCTCGGTTTGGTATTAGGTACATCCCTTGAGATGACCTTACTAGTCCTTCATTCCCTCGGTTTGGTTTTAGGTACATCCCTTGAGATTACCATAGTAACCCTTCCTCCTCGTTTTGGTTTTAGGTACGTCCCTTGAGATACTATGCTAACTATTCCTCCTTCTTTTGGTTTTAGGTACGTCGTTGGAGATGACTATACATAAAAACACTCTTTATGATTACAACAGTACATCATATCGCGTGGAGTACGAGACACCGACATCTTTAGACGACTGTATGCAGCTCTGCGTGACAAAACGCTATTGTCTGGCAGCTGTATCACGTGATAACGACGAATGTATTACAATTTTGAACTTGCAAGAGAAACAGTATGTCCTTACAGCATTCACGGGAGTCAGTGGATACACCCTCGGTGTTAAACACGGCGACATAGGTAGGTCACTGCCTTTATGCAACAACTCAAAACTCAATGGTTGCTAATATGTTTAAAGTACTTAATGATAGTTGTTGATATCAACTAATTACACTGTACATCATCATTAATCTAAAACGCTTCCACTTAGCTGTGTTGGGTTACTCTTCATTACGTCACATCCTAGAAACAGTCAGTGTAGGAAGATTTTGTATTGTTAACGTTTTACAATAAACAGGGCAACACTAATTATCGAACACATGATAGAAAACTCGCAAATATAATTGTGTTTATTTCAGCAGTCCGTTTAATAGTTATGTTCATTTAAGTAATGAAACTATCAGTAAGTCAGACCGAAGCCTTCTCATAGAGATACAAAAATACATAAGGTATGAACCACACGAAAGTCACGTGTACTGTGAAGTCGCAATAAAAGAAAATTACATCCAAACCAACAGATAACAACTTACCTTTACAACTCGCATAAGGTTTACTTTGATGATCGTTATTTGTGACCTTACCTCTTTTACATGTACTATATTGGTGTTTACTTTAACACACTTTTAATTCCAGTGACGTTTACAACAAACGTGAGCGCACCATCAAACACTACAACGGAGTTGCAATGCCAACCATACCCTTTAACAACTATGCCCACGAGACCGAGGGTGACAACCAGGACCTCTACAGAATGGGTGTCTAGGTCTTCAGAGCCTTCGACAGTGTCGACCACAGTGTCGACAACTCCATCGCCTACTATAGGTCCCCAATCCACCACTGACTCTACACTGGAATCAACCAGCTCCAGTAGCATGACCTGTGTGTGTAGATCTGACTGCCATTCCAATGTGTCATTACACCATAAATGTTGAAGAACTAAAAGTAGACAAGAGGCGCCTAACGTCGTGCCTTCGGAAGAAAACGAGTGCCTACGATGGCCGTCTGTCCAGTAAGGTGCTAGGGGCTACAGGATCACTCATTATCGTAGCCATCATCTCTGTCATTGTCGTTTTAGATACAAAAAATCTTAAAGATGTGTATAAGGAATTTTCAAAAACACTGACATTCAAATTTAAAAATGTACTTTCCTTTAATGGACCATGCATTACAGTATGTTGGCTTTGTGTTATTGTTATGGAAAGGTCTGGAAAATGGCGATCACAAAATAGTTTCCGATTATTTGTTAAACATACAAGAGTTGTTGATGAATGTTTTCACGTTTTGTCACTAGTATTGCCTTATCTAATAAACATCGCCAGGTTATGACCATGTGATTTGTAACCTTGTTAACGTGTGTATAATCAGGCTTATTTCTCTCTAATCAGGACAGATGTATAAATAACGGATCGCCTTATTCTGGAGAACTACCCAAGACGCTGTAGAGAAAAACAAATACCTGGAGGCAGTTATTATGTTTCGGTAGTCTATATCAGAATACCGATCGTCCTGTCCATTAAGATTCTACTGCCCCTCACTCCTTACCATCACCACGACACGTCTGTACTATTGCCTTACTTAGTACCGGCCCACCACACTGACGGTAGACTGTAGGCCAGACCAGGAACTCTACCCTGGGGCCCGGATAGGAATAATGTTCCATCACTTCAGGGTCAATAGCACGTCCCTTCTCTATACTGAAGTCCAGAACCATCGGTGGAGTCTGCAGTAGCATGTCCCAGGATATCTCGATGCTTGAATAGATGTATTGTCTCAGTCGATAGACAACCTCTTCTCCACATATCTTCTTCACTCGTTCGGCGGTATTGCCTTTGCAACATTGGTTCTGCAATAATGAATAAAGTCTTTGATATACTTGTACATTCTCTATTGTATATTGCAAGATTGTTTGTTTCGTTTGAATACCCTAAAGTTACAGTGATAGACCCTATGATTTCTTTAAGTTGAGGCATTGTTTTTGTTATTAGGTAATAACCAATCGAACAAAGTCATGTCAAATTCAAACTTACTCGTGCACAGACTAACAACGACGTCTAAAACTATAAAAACCAAGAACCAAAGCCTGTACCTGTATTTCTTTACAATATATGGATAAGATTTCAACTGAAGAAGTAGTCATGTATCTATCCAGGAAGATAGACTCGAATACCCCATTTCTATAAATTCCTATGTTTTCAGAATGAAATACAGATTATTGAATCTCACGTCCAATATCCTCTTAAAATTCTTGAACTGACGGCGCGTCCGTATAAACTCCTCTCTGACAGGTCCAGGTAATATATCGAGAACGTTACTTAGAACGCTCACAGAGTTGTTAGATTCGGCAGGACTAGTTTCCTTGGTAGAGAAGGGGTCGAGAGCTCTTCTAAGGTTTTCAGCCTGGCCACACAAAACGAACACGCAGATCAGATAGGAATCCTGAAGGACAAAAGCAGATAAGTAAGAACATGCCCAATATTATGAAAAAAAAAAAATCGTTGAAATAAAGGTTACACTGAAATACGAAAAAGACTGAAAAAGAACAAGAGTAAAGGTGTTAATGAAGAGTACGGGTTCTGATTTATAAATCTAGGTCATGGCGACACTCGAGATACAACCTTAGGTCACGGCGACAGCCGTCATACAAATTTTGGTCACGGCGACATTCGGTATACAAATCTAGGTCACAGCGACATCCGTCATAAAATCTAGGTCACAATGACACCCGCCATACAAATCTAGGTCACGGTGACATCTGTCATACAAATCTAGGTCACAGTGACATCCTTCATACAAATCTAGGTCACGGCGACATTTGTCATACAAATCTAGGTTAAAGCCAGGTGTCGTCACAATATCAAATGATAATGACTGACTGGTACCAAAACTATAGAGCAAAATATACTGGACCAGACTGACTTTATTTTGTGACCTTAATTTTTAATTAATCAAAAAGTAATAAACAATAATCTTGACGAATGCGGAAAATTGTGTAAACTCTATGTTGCTCTATCAATTATACAGTTGAAACATTTTTTTTCAAAGCTTCTTATACTATCTCGTGTTTTGAAATGTTATGTTTTAATGTATTAACATCTCTTGAAAACGGAGATAGGGATAACGAAATAAAATAACATATAATACCAAAATATTCACACTGGCTCCAACCACTAGAAGGAATGGTCTCCGTCTATTGTTAATAACCATGTAATGTTAAATAATAATATCACTCCTTTTTATACTTTTTGTTACCATACCATAGAACAGACAGTTACATAATTATCACAAAGAAATGACACCGCCTTCGTTTGTGTTTAGAAACTCTGTAATAAAATGTCCTGTTATATTTTATAAACTTACCCTACAAAAGTCTCGAAGGATCTCTAACTTGACCCTTTCGTCAGTGAGGATTTTGTCCAGCACATCAAACGCATCGCCCCATTGTTTGTTATATAACTCGGCATGGAATGTCTCCGCGACCTGACGAGGCGGGTCATGGTAGTCTATATCTTGGATGGATGCATTGTTGTTCATTATTTGACTAGAAACAAGCTGACTGTATCTGGCGAAACATGCATAATAGAATTTAATTTTGCTGGTAACAAGCATTTTCATTTGCTAAATGGTTATCCGCCCATAACATCAAAATGACTTCACCGTTTATAACTTCGACATGTATAATTTCACCGTTTATAACTTCAACATTTGATTAGTTGATATGGCAGCGTAATAATTTCGTATAGAAAAGTTAGAGGTAAATAGATTATTAAAAGGAATATGTTTTGTACATCTCCTCAACCTAAATCAATATTAAAGTCAAAATAAATCAAATTAAAGCAAATATCAACGAAGCAAAACTAAAATTTAAGTGCTGTCTCCATCACATTTCCGATATCTTTGCTTCTAGCCTCTTAGATGTTTTACTAGTTAATGATGCTGAACAACTCGCACGCATTTTGTGAATAAAGTATATCATGTGTTTTATCGTGTCGATGATACATTTAACATTCTAAGCCCCATGATGAAGGTGATAGTTACATACCTCTGAAAAAGGTCATCGTACTGGCCGTTCAGTTCACCAAACTTCTGGCGGCAGACCACCAACTCTTTCTCGGTATCGTTTAGTTTCTGACGTAGTGACTTCTTTTCATCATTGAGAGCCATGGTTTCCTCCTGAAGCCTCTCTTTCTCATCTCGAAGTTTTTTGTTTTCTGCCTGAAATTGATATTATTTCCTGACTGTTGATCACGACTGGACATTAATAATTTTTGTTTGTGTTCATTTCATCCTAAATCTAAATCACACAGTTTAAAAACATTTTTTTCATTAATACAAATTAAAATATATTTTCATCAATAATTAATTGCAATAAGTCAATTCACAAAATGATAGGTATCATATAGTAACATTATGCGAGCATTTCTGCATCTCATAGTATTTTCTTCTCTCAAGGTTATCATATATTCGTATTTGTCACATTTCCAACAACATTGTATTTGTAACATATCCATCTACATTTTAATTGTAACATTTCCAACTACATTGTATTTGTAACATATCCATTTACATTGTATTTGTATCATTTCCAATCAATTGTATTTGTAACATTTCCAACTATTCTAAAAGTTAAATATTTTTGTTTAATTGTAAATTTTTCATTTGATATATCAAAACTTAAAGTTTCAATTTTTGTTTTTGAAAGGCCAGGTTTTGACATTATTTCTGATTATTGCTGTCAGCATTTTTCTTTTCTCCTATTTTTCTTGATTTCTTCTCATACTTGATCTTGTTTCTCTTCCAAAGTGAGATGTAAATACATTATTTAAATATTCATATTTTACTATGTGTATTACAAATCTTTGACTAACCCTTTAAAGAATTCACGTATTTTAAAATCATCATGCAAAAGTGAAACAGGCACTAAACCACTAACAAGCACCAAGAGTTAGCCATGAAACATTTTGTATGTTATTTTGTGGTAAATAGATCCCTGTTGTCTATAAACAGGGTAATCATTATACAGTAAACATGTTGTTTGTTATTTTGTGGTAAATAGATCCCTATTGTTTATAAACAGGGTAATCATTATACAGTAAACATGTTGTTTGTTATTCCTTAAGTCACACAAACCTGGGTGTAACCATTATACAGTAAACATATTGTTTGTTATTCCTTAAGTCACACAAACCTGGGTGTAACCATTATACAGTAAACATGTTGTGTGTTATTCCATAAGTCACACAAACCTGAGTGTAACCATTATACAGTAAACATATTGTATGTTATTCCTTAAGTCACACAAACCTGGGTGTAACCATTATACAGTAAACATGTTGTGTGTTATTCCTTAAGTCACACAAACCTGGGTGTAACCATTATACAGTAAACATGTTGTGTGTTATTCCTTTTGTCACACAAACCTGGGTGTAACCATTATGCAGTAAAAATATTGTTTGTTATTCCTTAAGTCACACAAACCTGGGTGTAACCATTATACAGTAAACATGTTGTGTGTTATTCCTTTTGTCACACAAACCTGAGTGTAACCATTATACAGTACACATGTTGTGTGTCATTCCTTAAGTCACACAAACCTGGATGTAACCATTATACAGTAAACATGTTGTGTGTTATTCCTTAAGTCACACAAACCTGGGTGTAACCATTATACAGTAAACATGTTGTTTGTTATTCCTTAAGTCACACAAACCTGGGTGTAACCATTATACAGTAAACATGTTGTGTGTTATTCCTTAAGTCACACAAACCTGGGTGTAACCATTATACAGTACACATATTGTGTGTTATTCCTTAAGTCACACAAACCTGAGTGTAACCATTATACAGTAACGTGTTGTGTGTTATTCCTTAAGTCACACAAACCTGGGTGTAACCATTATACAGTAAACGTGTTGTGTGTTATTCCTTAAGTCACACAAACCTGGGTGTAACCATTATACAGTAAACATATTGTTTGTTATTCCTTAAGTCACACAAACCTGGGTGTAACCATTATACAGTTAACATATTGTGTGTTATTCCTTAAATCACACAAACCTGAGTGTAACCATTATACAGTAAACATGTTGTGTGTTATTCCTTAAGTCACACAAACCTGAGTGTAACCATTATCCAGTAAACTATTGTTTGTTATTCCTTTAGTCACACAACCCTGGGTGTAACCATTATACAGTAAACATGTTGTGTGTTATTCCTTAAGTCACACAAACCTGAGTGTAACCATTATACAGTAAACATATTGAGTGTTATTCCTTGAGTCACACAAACCTGGGTGTAACCATTATACAGTAAACATATTGTTTGTTATTCCTTAAGTCACACAAATCTGGGTGTAACCATTATACAGTAAACATTGCATACCCTGTACCCTGTACCCTGTACCCTGTACCCTGTACCCTATACCCTGTAACCCTGATACCCTGTACCCTGTACCCGTGCACCTGTACCCTCCTACCCTGTACCCTCTACCCTCTAAGCCCCTACCCACTACATGAGTTGCTATTACGGACTATCGGCTTGCGCATGCACGGGTTATGACGCCTTAGATGTTCGAGTGAATTACAATAGATTATGAAGGGAATCTTATTACTTGATATAAAAGCAATTTTTCAATTACTTTCATACCAATGGCAGTCGGTAAATTTATTCCGAGTCATACTTGCATACCTTGTACCTGTACCCTGTACCCTGTACCCTGTACCCTGTACCTATACCCTGTACCCTGTACCCTCTACCCTGTACCTCCCTGTACCCTGTACCCTGTACCCCTACCCACTACATGAGTTTGCTATTACGGACTATCGGCTGCGCATGCACGGGTTATGACGCCTTAGATGTTCGAGTGAATTACAATAGATTATGAAGGAATCTTATTCTTGATATAAAAGCAATTTTTCAATTTACTTTCAATACCAATGGCAGTCGGTAAATTTATTCCGAGTCATACTTGCATGCCTTGTATCCCTGTACCCTGTACCTGTACCCTGTACCCTGTACCCTGTACCCTGACCCTGTACCTCATACCCCTCTCTTACCCTGTACCCTGTACCGCTGTACCCTCTACCAATGCAGTCGTTAATTTTATTCCGAGTCATACTTGCATACCCTGTACCCTGTACCCTCTACCCTGTACCCTACCCGTACCCCCTACCACTACATGAGTTGCTAATTACGGACTATCGGCTTGCGCATGCGCGGTTTATGACGCCTTAGATGTTTCGAGTGAATTACAATAGATTATAAAGGAATCTTATTATTGATATAAAAGCAATTTTTCAATTACTTTCATACCAATGGCAGGAGGTAAATTTATTCCGAGTCATACTTGCATACCTTGTACCCTGTACCCTGTACCCTGTACCCTGTACCTGTACCCCCTACCCCACTTCATGAGTTGCTATTACGGACTATCGGCTTGCGCATGCGCGGGTTATGACACCTTGATGTTCGAGTGAATTACAATAGATTATAAAGGAATCGTTTTCAGGAACATCTTATTAATCAAAATCAAGATATTTCTCAATTACTTTCCTGACAATGGCAGTCAGTCATTAGATGTATTTGTCATGTTGTATAGCCCGAGTTGGAGGGGTGACCGCATTTTGATGTTGATCGAAAATTAAATACGGCTGCCGTAACGTCATACCGCAAAAGTTTGAAATAGCTATAAATATAAAAATGATTGAGATACAGGAAAAAATGTTCATGATGAATGTAAATAGTATTAAAGACTTACTTTTTTTCTAATATACGTTATTTAGATCAAATAAAAAAGTTCGCTATCGGGTCAAAGTTCACCTTTTTTCATTTTTGAAAAATGTAGCCTGTATGCGGGGCAACTTCACCCAATATACGTTTATACACGCAGTGCGAGCGTCATTGATGTTTCAATACCAATACTGCTGTATTTAGCATTTGCTTGTTAAATTCATCGAAGACAGCAAATATAAAAACATGCTCTTTATTTGACTTAATATCATTAATTACAATTGGTACATAGGTACATGTAACTGTAATATTGCTCTCACATCTTCAAACTCAAGAACATGTAATCATTAACGGATGACGAAACGGCCGCAATGCACTTTCCCAATTTAGCATTTACATTAACTTTGTCAAATTACACCATGCACGCATTTTTACACAGATTCAAAATCACCATATTCTATATCCATACAGTTACAAGCTTAAAGATATAATGTAATGATCTACAGAATGTTAAATCAAATACATTGCACAACTTTTATTGTAATGTCGTTCAGCAGGTAAATATATTTTCGCGACTGTATATGTTACAATTTACATTTGTTAAGAAAGATTTAGCTCTTGCAATATGTATTTTTGAACACAAGAGGCCCATGGACCTTAACAGGAATGTGACAAGATGTTTAAAGTTTCCCCTGGGGGTCAATCATGGACGATATGTGTATAGCGTGAAATGCCATTGCATACTGATATGTTTAAATAAAGTATGTGCTAATTCGAGATGCAATTATAATAAACTATGCTCAAAAGTGTTCATGTATTTTACATATCCTTTAAAAAATAACAACCTTATTCTATGAAAGGCAATATGAGTGTAGGTCTAGAAAATATTCCGAAATAAACCAAAGTAGCTTTGTAAATTGGTTATAAAACAAAAATATTTTCAAAGCTTTTTAAAGGCCAACACTTCTTGGAATAACTTGAATTGTTTGGTAATTTAACTAACTTCAAAATCAAATGTTTGAAATTAACCAAATTAGATGTGTACATTGATAATGAAACAACAAGTTATACAAAGCTTCTTTAAGGCCAACATTTCTTGGAATAAATACAATTATTAAATAATCTAAACAAACACAAAAACCAAATGTTTTGATAAAGTATGTGAAACAAACATTAAATCTTGATACAAGTATGCATAACCACATGACATAATCTCTCACTTTTATTATTATTCCATATGCAATTCTTATTGCAAAGTTATCAAAATATCATATGTATTTAGTAAATATAAGGTATGTTGTAGAATATGTCCTATAAACATTTTCTTATAACATGTTTTATGTACATCCAACTAAAACGTGTGAGGCGATTATATAAGTTACCTCTTATAATAATTATTATAGCAAGGAATGACTACAGGATCTGAGAAACAATTACAGATTATAGTTATATTTGAACCACTGGAGTGTCCATAATGTAATTGTGGAAGATTTAAATTCGTTAAAGCATGCTCTAGATGTTGCATAGTAATCTATGGTAAACATTTACAGCATGGTTTTGAAGATTGTTTTATCTAGACCAGAAATACTTCAAACAAGAAGTGCAGTCCTATGACATAATGTTTTTTCAATGTGGTAATTTTAGTGAATGTGGTATCAATCATGGATTTAATAACTGCACTGCTTGAGCTGCCTTCTTTCACATTAAACCAATTTTAATCATTAGTGATTCGAACACCTTTAGATGTGCTTTTAAGATGGCACCATGGCGGGTTATTTTAATTTCGATTTGTACTGTAAATCTAGCAACACTGGGTCTATGTTATATCAGGATCATTCCAGGCAAGCTTGAGAAGAGGTTCAAAATACGTTTTCAAAAATGGTGGCCATCTGGCTTTAGGATAAATCGAAAACAATAAACACTACTTGTCATGACCAGGTCAGGATTTCAGGCAAAGTTTAGCTTAATGAGAAAAAAAAAGTATAAAAAAAAGATATGATAACTCCAAACTAAGCATTCAAAAATTAAAATCTAAGTATTGATCAGACCTATACATTATAACAAAAACCGACACAACAACCCATGTTTACATATACTTGTCGCACAGTATCTTCAGAACAGAACATCGTCAAGTAACCACATGTAATTAGCGCCTATACTATGTACGTTGCCGTCTGGTTCCGGGTGTAAACGAAGCACGATATATCACTACGATAAGTTTGGTTAGTAATGGAATGTATTCGTTCGAAAAATTATATCTGGAAAAAGAGGTCCATGTGTAATTAACAGGTAATCTTATATTGACACAAAACACAAGAGAGACTATAGTTGAACTGTGACCTCAACTGAAGGTAAAGGTCATTGACTTTGAACAACATTTTGGTAGCCCGTCCTCTATCATGCTACATAGGAAATGAAATATCTCTATGGCTCTTACTATTGAACAAGAAGTCGTTTTAAAAAAACCTTTTCGACCCTTTGTCTTCGAATGAAGGGTCAAGGTCATTTATTTGAACATATTTTTTAATGGGAAAAATTTATCCACGGTGGCCTGCACACGTCGATTGATGACGCATTGCCTAAAAACGCGACTTTGTTCCCAAATAAATATGCAAACTTCTGACAAAAAAAGACACTAAAAGTTAAATTTGAGGAAGCTAGACTTTTCAGTACTTTCTGACAAAGTGGCAAAATTCAAGAGATGGCTGCTAATCATCTTATTGTTTACTTTTAATAT